>CM030848.1:1800000-1837500 GCA_018105865.1 Metaphire vulgaris
CTGACTATTCGCTATTCAAAGCAGAGTTTCCCAAACATTTTGGAACCGCGGCCCACTTCAGCGGATTTGTAACTTGCCGCGACCCTGATCATAGCATGTGATGTAACAAAAATGCATTAGGCCATCTGGCGAAAGTTAGTTGAAAATAATCTTCTGAGTTTCAAATAAATGGCAAAACAAAAACTCTCTGATTCAATTTGAATGAAAATATGGCAAATATATTATTAAAATTTGGCATATCTTGCCAAATCAGACAAATGAGAGAAATAGGCATTGCAATTTCTTGAAAATTATCTTTTAAAATTTTTTCAAGAACATACCTTTGTTAAGCGTCATTAAAATCCTATAAGTATGGCAAAATTGCTTAATCTTTAGGTAGCCACTTTCCCAGACCATTGATTCCTATTGTTAGTCGAGTTTAAAAGAGCAAAATGATAGGAATACGCTTTCATTGCGTTATATCGAAATAACCCCGTTGTAACCTTCAGCCGTGAAAAAACAATGTAAATTTTTGATTTACAAGGAATACAAAGAAAGTGAAAGAGGTAATCAAAATTACCCCAAGTATATGCAGCAGTAATGTTGCAATATTAAATATTGTGGATTGACAACATTAGAAAAGAGAAGAGCGAGAGAGAGAGAGAGAGAGAGAGAGAGAGAGAGAGAGAGAGAGAGAGAGAGAGACAGAGAGAGAGAGAGAGAGAGAGAAAGAAAATCCTTTACATTGGCACACTATAGCAGCACAAGAGACCACAGATGCGAATTGTTTAAGCTGATGGTGGTTCCAAGAAAGAAAAAGTGCAAGGTTTTTTTTAGTGCAAGGGTTGTGGGTAAATGAAACAGTCTGGAGGGGAGGTGGGAGTGACAGTTGAAACAGTAAACCGATTCAAAGGCTATCTCAATAAACCAGGCTATTGAATATGGAGAGTTACTACAGTGGTTTTCACACAGACTTACTTAGCCTCCTAAAATAGTGGTCGGCAACCTGCAGCTTGCGATCCGCATGCGGCTCTTTCGAGGTCATGTCGTGGCTCTTCCAGTTCCATGCGCAAAAAATAATTATTATAATATTTTACTTTTAAAACTCAAAGAAATATTGCAAACAGGATAAAAACCATGAATTTATAGGAAGAGAGAGAGAGAGAGAGAGAGAGAGAGAGAGAGAGAGAGAGAGAGAGAGAGAGAGAGAGAGAGAGAAGATAATAAATACATTCCCTATAGTCAAATACAAAGCACTGTCGAAATGTATAGTTGTGCAGCTGGAAACTCCACGTTGTTGTGCAGCGCCATATAGTCAACGCCACGTTGTTCTTCTGGCAAATGAATCTCTCTCTCTCCGGTCTCTCTCTCTCTCTCTCTCACAAGTGGACAGCTCTAAAAGAATTACCGCGAGTTGAGGCACTCATATTCGACGCATGGATCAGTCTTCCGGAATGCTACAATGAGGTGAAGAAGTTGGCATTTGGAGGGCTGACGATCTTAGGGTCAACATATTCGTGCTAGCAAGCGTTCTCTCGCATTAATACAGTATAATAAAAAGTAAAGTAAGAAGCCAACTAACAAATAAAAATCTAAAGGCTTGCTTGAAACTTAAAATAACAAGTTATGAGTTAGATTTAACCGAACTTTCAAAAAGCATGCAAGGCCAATGCTCACATTGATGTAATTGTAACTATTTACTATGACTATTGTAGCGATCCATTAAAATCATTTATGTAAGGTTTAAATTTTTATATGAATAAATATTATTTCATATTTAAAACCATTTATCTTAAACCATAATTCAAATTTATATACCTAATGACCTAATGATAATCCTAATCAAATACCATAATATTGAAACAACAATTTTAGTGGCTCTTTAAAAACTGAGAAATCTTGTAAATTATAAATTTTGGCTCTTTCGTCTCAAAATGTTGCCGAGCCCTGTCAGACCTAAACCACTTTAAATCACATTATTATTATCATCAGTATACTTCATCCCAATCTGTCGTGAGTTAGCACGAAGTCTGTAAGATTGAGTGTCACTGCTGGCTATTTCGCAATGTTAACGAATTTTTGTAGTGAAGAAACCGAGTGACTGATACAGAAACCACGCCACACATGGCGTTTCTCTTAAATGACAAGTCTCGCCAAGGGCAGCCATTGACTAGCCGCCCTAGCGGGTGCTTACGACAGCAAGCGACCGGTCCAGTCCCACGGACGGACCGCGCGACGCTGAGAAGGCGTTCTTATGCTAAAAGCTGTAGTTTCTTTCGTCCCAATCGAAGTCAACCTCAGTTTCGTCTTCACCTCTGTCTGCGATCAAAAAATGCATATCAGGGGCATCTCGCCCCCCCCGCCTCCCGCTACTGCCCATATTTCTAGGAGGCTCCGCGTGGCTGTTGGTGGCCAGATTGCTTTCGAGAGTAGCCTATGTGTTGCAGTTTAAGCAGCCAGACTTGTAGTAGGGTTGGGGAAAGAAGGAAAGGAGAAGAGAGGAAGGAAAGAAGGAAAGGAGGAAGAGAGGAAGGAGGAAGAGAGGAAGGGAAGAAGAGAGGAATGGAGGAAGATAGGAATGGAGGAAGAGAGGAAGGGATGAAAGAAGGAAAGGAGGAAGAGAGGAATGGAGGAAGAGAGGAATGGAGGAAGAGAGAATGGAGGAAGAGAGGAAGGAGGAAGAGGAGGAATGGAGGAAGAGAGGAAGGGGGGAAGAAGGGAGGAAAGAGGAAGGAAGAGAGGAAGGAGGAAGAGAGGAAGGGAGGAAAGAAGGAAAGGAGGAAGAGAGGAATGGAGGAAGAGAGGAATGGAGGAAGAGAGGAATGGAGGAAGAGAGGAATGGAGGAAGAGAGGAATGGAGGAAGAGAGGAAGGGAGAAAGAGAGGAAGGGAGGAAGAGAGGAATGGAGGAAGAGAGGAATGGAGGAAGAGAGGAAGGGAGGAAGAGAGGAAGAGGAAGAGAGAGAAAGAGGAGGAAGAGGAGGAAGAGAGGAATGGAGGAAGAGATGAATGGAGGAAGAGAGGAATGGAGGAAGAGAGGAATGGAGGAAGAGAGGAATGGAGGAAGAGAGGAAGGGAGGAAGAGAAGAAGAGAGGAAGAGAGGAAGAGAGAAAGGGAGGGAGAGCTAGCCTAACACCCGAAGAGAAAGAATTGTGGGTGTCGAGAGAGAAGAGAGGAATTATGCGGAAAATATTTATTATTTAATTAAATTTACAGGCGCTTTATGACCTGTCTGCGTATAATTGAGTTCGAGGGCGCAGCCAGCCAGCGACCGTTCATCCGTCGAGGACGTTTTACGGCCGCTGTGTGCGTGGGATGGGGGGGGAGGGGGGGGGGACGAAAACGGCGACATGACTGAAATCCACAAGAGGACATCAGCCGTCGCAAGACACGTCCACTTGTTTTTTCTCTCTCTCCATAGACGCATTAATAAATGCTCCTGTGGGAATGGGGTAGGGATGGCAGGCCAGATGTCGGGGGTGTCCGCATAAATTGTTCGGGGGGGGGGGGGTAGGGAGGGGGTGCGGCATTTAATTTACCTGAAAGCACTAACACAATCTATTGGAATTATTACAATTAATTCTTTAGCGCTGATATATAGAAGTTAACCGAAATCTTTGACAAATTAATTTTGTGGCTTGGTATTATATTGTCAATAAGGATTAAACATTAATCTTTGAATATTAATTTTTTACTTTTTATAGGCTTATAATTTTCGGGGGTGCAGCTGCACCGTCTTGCCCCTCTCTCCGACGCCCATGCGTTGATATTTAGTTCACTTTCGAAAGTGAAGCTTAAATGGTTTTGCATCTGGATTACTTCTCGTCTTGATAAACCGGCAGATATATAGTTAACAGGGGCGAAGCCAGGCACCCGCAAATTCCGCAATAGCAAGGGGCCGGGCGGCACAACACCCGCCCACATTCTCAGTTCTTGGAAGCCCCGATATTTGCTTCTTATTATTATTATTATTTATTATTATTATTATTATTATTATTATTATTATTATTATTATTATTATTATAAATTTCTATTAATTCTATGGTAATGGCTATTCCAACAGGATTACGAGAGAATATATATATATATATATATATATATATATATATATATATATATATTCAAAGTTTCGTGAGGGCAAACTCCAGCCGAATAGGCGAACATTACATCATATAAATAGATCGTCTTTAGTGTTAATAGAAGGTTCTAGCAGTGGCACGTAGGCCTATACGATCGTCTGTCCAGAATGCTGCTGCTGCTGCTGCTGCTGCTGCTGCTGCTGCTGCTGCTGCTGCGTTCATCGAGTCATTCGCAGCTGTCTTCATCTGCCGCGTCTTATTCTCTAATAACAGGACTATTGTCTATCAGCGACATATCAACATCCCGTCTCTCTCTCTCTTTCTCTTTCTCTCTCTCTCTCTCTCTCTCTCTCTCTCTCTCTCTCTCTCTCTCTCAGTCAGTCTATGCGTATGTCTACCTGCCTACATGCACGCAGATGCAGTGTACTTGACTGTTTCTTTGTCTGATCGACTGTTTGCCTGTCTGTCTGTGTCTTGCATCTGTCTGCTGTTCAATTACTTTCTCGACGTTTGTGTACGTGTGTGTGTGTGTGTGTGTGTGTTTGTCCGCGCGTGTGTGCGACTGTGCGTGTGTGTTGTGTATTTACTAATTATGCGTTTGATGCGTGCGTGTATGTCTCTGTATGTCTATCTGTCTCTGTCCGTCTGTTTCTCTTTGTCTCTGTCTGTCTGCTCTCTGTCTGTCTGTCTGTCTGTCTCTTTCTCTCTCTCTGCAACAGCTTGTATTTTATTCATACCAGTTCATCCAATCAACACTGAAGAAGACCAGTGTCGGTTCCACATGGGGGATGAGTGGGGATGCATCCCCTTCACCGGACTTTCGGAGTTACTTTTTTGCTTGTGAAAACCTATTTTTGGGTAAAAAGTCTAGTCAAACTAACTGCGGATTACCTTTTTTCTTGTTTTGCTTGTCAGTCTATTTTTTCGGTAAAAGCTTAGTAAATTTAGAGATAAAATTCCCTTTTCAGCCTTTTTCGGCAAAGTTTATTGATTTTTCCCTTCTATTTTTATCCCCCCACCAACTTTCTATTAATTCATTCATCCCCCCCTCAGAAATCCTGGAACCGCCACTGAAGAAGACCTAATTAAAACTCAGCCTCTTCATAAATTACAAGGGGAAACAGAGACAGCAGCTGCCTCTTCTCCTGTCCTACCATCATCTTTTCCCCGTCGACGACGACGACGACATTCATCCAACCTACTTCACCACCACGCCCCACCACCTCCTCCCCCTCCCGCCCCCGCACACAATCTAGCGCCAATAGTTTGTGTGACTGAGTACGTGCGCTCGTAGAAATCCTTCAGAAATCGAACTTACGTTTAGTCACGTGATTTTTTCCATACAAGGTCATTCATCACTCCCTCCCCTCCACCCCCCCCCGCGTCTTTCGACCGAAGAACGGGGATCAGAGATGATGATGATCATCATCATCATCATCGCCTGCAATGATCATCTTCCGTCGGATCCGAAATTCCAATCTCATTGGTCATCGCAATTAAATTCTTCGTCCTGTAGACGCCCCCTTTCGAACGAATTTTGCAGTCGAAAAATGATTCTGTTGAGAAACGATGATGACGACGACGACGACGACGACGACGACGACGATGATGATGATGGCAACGAATTTGATTAAAGTCGTCTTGAGTCGTTCCGTCTACAACTCTACAATACATAGTCCATAACGCGAATCTAAAACGCTAGAATAATTAATTATGAAAGTTTACTGACTTCAGGATGACAACGTGATTATTTTCTGTAAAAAGCGAAGTCGGAGGTTTCGTCTGGAGAGGTCAAGAGGTCAAAGGGGTTCTGAATTTAATTCTGTAGTTTGCGTTATTTTTTCTTTCAACGCCCCCCCTTTAGCGTCACCGAAATAGAGGTTCATTTATTTGCACACCTCTAAATCATCGCTCTCGTATTCTTCAAAAGATCTGCAGCAATGGAACAACACCCAAAACCCAGCACTTCGATCTCTAATGGGGATGATGGTGGGAGGAATGAAATAAAGAGAAAATGCATGAAAGAGAGAATGAATTAATGAAAGAAAAGAAATGAATGGATGGACGAAAGAAAAAGCGATTAAAAGAACGAAAGTGAATGAATGAATGAATGAATGAATGAATGAATGAATGAATGAAATAATAGATGGGTGAAAGAATGAAAGAAAGAATTAAATTATAGGTGGATGAAAGAATGCATGAAAGAATAAAAGAATAAATGAATGGATGGAAGAAATAAAGAATGAATGAATGGTTTTAAGCGAACTAACTAGAGTGCAGAAAATACATATGTCTGTGTTCAAAAGTCGCTTAGTACCACAATAAAACTGTCAATGCAGTGGAAGATACACCAAGTGCCTGCTAACGGCACATTTTATCTATTTATTTATTCCGGGACAATTTATGTAGCGCTGTAACTAGTTAAATACCAAAATCAAAAGCGCTTTAACAACGCTGACATGTCAACGAAGGTCCGAAGGTGACGACGTTAAAAATCCGCTCGGATGATGGAAAGAACTTTCCGCCGTGTAGAAATCCGGCGCTAAGTCCTTTAGAAGCGGTCCTTCGCAGGAATATTGTAGCCACATTGACAGGTCAACGAGGAACGGAAGATGATGTCAAGAGAACTTGGTAGCATGCAGTAACACGATAAAGGTAAAAGTAGGTCCCGTACTGGAGTCCGAGCGTTGGGTTCCGGCGCTTATCTCCGACCTGGGCAATCAGCGACGTAGGTGGTAAAATCCATTAATCTGAGGTAGGTTGCCATTAATTTCCCCAGACCCACGTTTTACCTTCGCAGCTTAGCGCTGCTCCTCAGTTTACCACCGCCCTCTAGCGAGTAGGGCTGAGTCGACCTTAGGGCTCCTGCGGGAATTGAACCCGCGACCTTCTGCTCCATCGTCCAGCGTTGTTACCACTCTTCTAACTTCCCGCACGAAAGAGAGAATGAATTAATGAAAGAAAATGAATGGATGAAAGAAAGAGCGATTAAAAGAAAGAACAAATGAACAAATGAACAAATGAATGAATGAATGAATGAATGAATGAATGAATGAATGAAATAATGAATGAATGAATGAAATACTAGGTGAATGAAAGAATGATGAAAGAATGAAACTTAAAAATTCTGGTGAAACAGAAGACAAATAAGGATCAACATTTAGAAAACCCGGATGAAATCTGCAAACAGCCAGAGAACACACAAACACGACCAACACATAAAGCATTCGGCAAAGATAATCCAGAGGCAAATCTCTTCCTGCTTTGTGAGTTTCTCTCGGAGTTCTCTCCTTTGTTATTACGGCGAGATTATCGATATAACCAAAGCTATTGTCAGGAGACGAAGAGCAAGAGAGCATAGACTCCGACCGACGACCAGGATAATGAAACCATAAGATCCACACGGCGCCGCTTTGGCCATGAAAAGTCACTAAAACGTCTTACATGTGATCCGAATGACATAGTCTTTGGGGAAATTATTTATTTTATGATTCGATTTTTTAAAAATATGAATACAACAAAAGTTTTAATAAAAATATGATCGACCATCTTCAATTGAAAGCTAGAGAACAACTATCAAGAGTATACAGAATACGATTTTAAACGAACGTCTGAATAAAATTTTCTCGGTAATTAATTTTTTTGTAAAATTTTCTTACTATCCTCTGATATTTTGTATTTGATAATGTTCCTTCTTGCTCTAAATGTCTCAGACTTGTCGCGTAGTTTCCGCAAAGCAAAGTCCCAAATATCAAAATAAGCATCAATATCCAACCAAGTCTTCTAAGGATTTAGAAAAACTGCACACATTTCAACTCTAAGGCAAGAAAGTAGAAGTTTGAATAAATTGAGACTCCAGCTGTATCATAGATGCCGTCTATATTAGATTAGATAGTAGATTGGGCATTTATATGTTACTTTGATTTTTACATATTGATTATGGTACAGGTAATAATAATTATGGTACAAAGATTACAGTATATGAACAGTTGAAATCTAATAATTATGTATGCTTTTGGCACAGCATGCTACGAATTGTGTTCAAATAGAAGTTGGAATAGCTTAGAGGAGGGATGTAGGCTTATAGGATGACAGGGAGTTTCAACACATAAGAACTCCTACTAAACCAGCGGTTCTCGATTTTTTAGGATTTCTTGCGTGGCGGTCCCTTAAAAATTTTTGTGATGACTCGCGGACCTTATGAAATTTGAATTTAAATTAACTTTAATTAGCACATAGGCTATACTTGTTTTGTCAATCAATTTTTTAATCAGAAAATTTCAAATCCTAGTCATCAAATTTAAATTCAAGAGGAATCAGGCAACATCACTCTTAGAGAGAGATAGCAGTGTGTGTTTTGCGTTTTGAGGTTTCGGTGAGATATCTCGAAAAAGTAATCTCTTTACGATCCACATTCGGACCTCAGTTTTAGAACCACTTTACTAAACCATTTAAAATCCAGGTAGTACAACTGCTGCTATACTATCATTCTATTACTCATTTTTGTTTTCATTTGGTTTTTATGCTTTCCGTCAGTCTTTTAATTACATTTTTCTGTTAAAAACGTCGTCTCTCGCTTTTAATTTTCCATTTTAACAACGTCAGCGCAACTCGTATTCAGTTGCTTTATCCATTTGCGCGTCTTAAATTACAACCATAAGAGTCACATTATAGGCGCATTGCCCCTCTCTGTCTCTACCTATCTTTCTGTCTGTCTGTCCGTCCGTCCGTCCGTCCGTCTGCCTGTCTGTCTGCCTGTCTGTCTGTCTGTCTGTCTCTCGACCACTCTCTCTTTCACTTCTCTCGTTCCCATAGATTTCCATTAGACGCAAAATTCGACCGTCTATTATAACCGTCGTCAGCGCTGTTCATATACGCTCATTATCTCCTCTTCGTTACCTCTTCGCATTCTTCATTTTGACGGTAAATTTGGCCGCTTCCAGTGGCGGTTCCAAGATTCCTTGGTGGGGGATGAAATGAATTCATAGGAAGTTGGTGGGGAGGGGGTGAAAAGAGAAGCAAACAATTTAACAAACTTTGCCGGAAAAGGCTGAAAAAAATTTCCTAATTTTACTACACTTTTAGCGAAAAATAGGTTGACAAACAAAAAAGGTCAACAAGCAAAAAAGTCCGAAAATCCGTGGTGTGGGATGCATCCCCACTCAACCCCCCACGTGGAAACGCCACTAGCCGCTTCTTATTTTCTTCGTCGTCGTAGGCTCAGTACTTGTACAATAGGCCAACACACGAAGACAGAAGACTGACAGAGAGGGAGTCAGAGACAGATTCCGTCGAAAATCGCAAAACTTTTCAGCCCTGATTGTCCGTGCTTTAAGTTCAGAGCATATTCTCAGATAAGATTGTGCATGGCTATAGGCCTACTGCCGATAAAGTCACGGTCACTATTCTCTGTATATATTGTATATATAAGGAGAAGAATTGCCATGGGGAAAGAAGCCTTTACGAACAGAAGAGAACTACTGAGAAGGAATTTTAACCGAAATCTGAAAAAACGATTGGTCAAAACACTGATCTGGCCAGTGACACTTTATGGATCAGAAACTTGGACGCTCAGAAAGGAAGACATAAAGAGATTAGAGGCATTCGAAATGTGGATATGGCGAAGAATGGAAAAAATCAGCTGGACGGAAAAAATAACAAACGAAGAAGTCTCGGAGATGGTAGAAGAGAAGAAAAGTCTAATTAACACTATTCGTACAAGACAAAAGAAGTGGATAGGTCTTGTTCTCAGAGAAGAATCAAACCTACTAAGAGAAGTACTACAAGGAAAGATGAATGGGAAAACACAGAAAGGGCGACCAAGAACATCGATGCTGGAGTGGATGTTCGACATTACGGGGAAAACAAGTATTCAGCCCTGAAGATAAAAGCTCAAGATAGAGAGGAGTGGTGACGCTGGAGTATGGAACCTGTCTTTGGGCAGAGCACCTGAAGAACTATTCTCTGTGTGCTTAGAATTGTTTGTAGGCCTATAGGCTCTAGTATTGTGCATGGTATAAAGAATTAATGATTATTTTAAGATCACAATTAACGCAATCAACAAGTTTAATTGCAATCGATTTCACAGACTTTGCGTAATTCTGTGATTGACCAAAAGTTTCTCTACTTGGACTGGCCGTAGCAAAAAATTCAGGCCCTGCTACAGTCCCAGTCCCTTAACAGCCTGTTAACAGCCTGGCGCTTAACATTTCTCTGCTTTTCTTCTTCTTCTTATTCCTCCTCCTTCTTCTTCATTTCGTCTTCTTCATCGCCTCTTCTTCTTCTTCATCCTCCTCCTCCTCTTCTTCTTCTTCGTCTTCATCTTCGTCTTCTCTTCTTCTTCTTCTTCTTCTTCATCCTCCTCTTTTTCTTCATCTTCGTCCTCTTCATCTTCGTCTTCTTCTTCTTTTTCTTCTTCTTCTTCTTCTTCTTTTCTTTTCCTTCGCAATTTCGATCACAATACAATCGCATATCCAGCCACAGACCAGCTGGCATCTGTGCAACAAAAAGCTATACTAGGACTTTTTGTGCAATTTAGAGAAAAGCTTTTCCTGGAATGCTGGGCAATAGCTTTCTCTGTTATTCGTCAGTCAAAGCGCTCAACCAACTTCTGTTTAGAATTGTCTTTTTCACGAGAAATCTGCGTCAAATGGCGGTGCATTGTGGGGGATGTGCGTTTTAATTTTTGGCGCTGGTACTATTACCTGTAACTGGTCATCCTGGTACTTTTAAAATCTGTCTACCTGGTACTTTCTTGGCAGCGCTCGCTCTAACGTAGAGGTAAATGTTCCTGTATTCCATTCAGAGCGTACGCGTTCTGGCGCTGATCTCCATGTACTAGACAAACAGTGACGCAGGTGGCCTACAACAGTGTTTCCCAAACTGTGACCCAAGAGTCTGACAAGCAAAAAAACAACGTTATCAAGTCTCTTAAAAAGTCTGACAATCAACAAAATTTTTAAAAAGTTATCGAGTCTCTAAAAAGTCTGGCAAGCCAAAACCCCCTTAATAATTATAAAAACTTTAGGAAATCTCGAAAATACCGCCCTAGGGCAAGTGCCGCCTGGGGCTCTTTGCCCCCTCTACACCTCGCTACGCCACTGCCTAGAGCACTTTTAAAATTAACATTATTTCACAATAACGCAAGGAAAGCGTATTCCGACCATTTTGCTCTGAAACTCCGCTAACAATACTATAGGGAGGCTTTTTTGATTAGTCTAACCTAACGGTTAAGCGAGTTTGTCATACTCATAGGATTTTTAAGGCGCGTAATAAAGGTATGTTATGGCGAAAAATTAAAACAAGATAATTTTAAAGAAATTTCAATATCTATTTCTTTAATTTGTCTTATTTAGCAAACATATGAATAGTCCTGCCTAATTGTGCTGCTGTATTCGCCTTATTTTCATTCACATTGAATCAGAGAGCTTTATTTTGCCATTTATTCGAAGCTCAGAAGCTTAGATTCAATTAACTTTCGCCAGATGGCCTAATGCATTTTGATATCACATGCTATGATTAGGGTCGCGGCAAGTTACAAATCCGCTGAAGTGGGCCCAGTGGCGGCTCCACAGGGGGCTCGGGGGCCCATGCCCTCCTATTGAGTGCCTGGCCCCCTGTGGCCCCCCTGTTGGAACCCTATACGTAATACTATTTACTTAACAACAAATGGTTGGCCCCCTCATTAGATGTTGTCACCCAAACGCCTGTCCCCCACTTGCCAAACCCTGGAGCCGCCACTGAGTGGGCCGCGGTTCTAAAATGTTTGGGAAACCCTGGCCTACTCCGTTAATCTATAGTAGTTTGTCATTGCTTTCTCTAGACCCGTGTTTTACCTTCGCAGCATAGCGCTACTATCAATTTATCGACTCATAAGCGATGAGCGGCTTGCAGTGTTTAATCTAGGTCGTTTCGAGGGAATTGCCCTTTTCCCCCCGGAAATTTCAAATTCCCTCGGAAATTTTGGAATACTACATGGACTAACAGCGGCCCCTAGCAGAATTCCCCCCGGCTTTGTCAGTTTCCCCCCGGAGTCCAGTAGTATAGATTAAACACTGGCGGCTTGGTTGACTGCCGGTACCACGACTCTATCCCGGGATGGTCACCGATCCAAGTACGAACCGCGCTCCATTTCGATTTAACTTCGGCCGCATTGTACGGCATGTAAACATATACAACGACAATATAATTAATTAAACTTATGACACGGCCTCATCTGAATTATTGTACTTGGACTAAAGTAAATCAAACGGAATGTGACGCCTTCAGATAGGTCAAATGAGAGATCGGCCACGTGACCTGTTTGACCCAATAATCATCTACCTGATTGGTTTTCAGTCCAAAAGGTTTTCGACCGTCCAATCCAAGACACAGAGACAGACAGGACATTGGAAACCGTCTCGAGTCGCGAGTGCTTTTTGCCGCCGTCCAGACGGGCGCTATATTGCGGCGTCTTCGGGGGGCTTCGTATACTGCGTCCACAGTCAACAGGGTCGGTCGGGGTTATGGAAGCTGTTTAAGCAGAAGCCAAGCAAGCGTTTGCTTTTGAAGACGACTGCAATTTCCGTTCCTTCGTTTTACACGGGACTGTGTTTTGTTGAGCAGTTGGACGGATTCTACCGTCGAAGCAAACGGACATTTGCCGGAGACCCACGGTTAATCAAATTAACCATCAAGGCCATGGAAGGCTTCTCTAAGATCCGGCAAATGCATATTGGCAATGATCATAAAACTTTTTAATAATAATAATAATAATAATAATAATAATAATAATAATAATAATAATATCAATAATAACCGGGTTTAGAGTGGTTCAGTAGGATCTGCCCTGTGTGAGAGTCTCTGTTTTCCACCCAGCTATTCATTCACATATTATGGTCTTGCTGTGTAATCTCATTCTTTGCCATCTTGTCCTGTAGTAAGTAAGGTTGTACTGAATGTTGTTTGTACAGAAGGTTTTTTTAAAGAAGATGACTAGGTTAAGATAACAACGAGAGTGTATTTGACAACGCCTGAAGCGACATTCAGTTGTTCTGGGAGATTCTGACAAAGTGCATCAGATGATCGTAACCCAATCGGTTCTTGTGGCGCTATATAATGATCCGCATGTGCCCACCGATGACCTTTGCCCTTTACTCGGAGTCTATTAATTTCGTTTGAGATCTGTTATACGCCGACCGATAGACAAAGCCGTGATCCGAAACAGTTGTTTCCGAAACAGTTATATTTATATATATATACTATATATATATATATATATATGCGACACCATGGCAGAACCTTACAGTCAGGGTTATTTCTAGGATTATCAATTGGAGGGGTGTTGGTATATTCTATGGGTCCCCTGCAGAAAAGCCTGAAAAGCAAAAACAGTTAATCCGGCTCTCACATTGGGGGGGTTGGGTGTTGGCACTGTTGGGGGTGTCGGTCTTAGGTTGGGGGATGTTAGGGTGTGTACAAATATCGCTGCTTACAGTCATTTGATCTCATAAAATACAGTAAACTGCATACTAATCTAATCATGTCTAATATTAAACTTCTATAGCGCCACTTCGTACTGCATAGAAGCATCAGGCGGTGGCGCATCAAATCACACTCACACTATATAGGTGAGTAAATTACGTACTTTGCGAGGATGTACTCGTAAATATTACTTACGATGGACGGCTGAGAAGTATTACAGATTTACATAAAAATAAGATCCGCATTAAAGGAAGGAGTTTACACAGTATTTCTGCAGTCTGTAATACTATGCTTCTTAGCGATTGAACAGGATCCACAATGGAAGTCTTACAACGACGGAACCAGGTTATCCTGCAATTGTAAATCTTCGATTGATATTGGATAGTTGGTTGTTTTGTGAAATAGCGCATTTCCTTTTCAGTCGTATTACCATTTAGCATGCAGTTTTCAATATCATCATCATCGTCATCACCACCGCCATCGTCATCATCGTCAACATCGTCGTCGTCATCATCATCGTCGTCATCATCGTCATCACCATTATCGTCGTCATCATCGTCATCATCAACATCGTCATCATCATCATCATCGTCATCATCATCACCATCATCATCACCACATCTCATTATCATCATCATCATCATCGTCGTCCTAATCAGCATCATCATCATCGTCATAGTCATCGTTTCCTTTTTCCTTCAGTAGTCGAAGATGAGGCTACATCATGAACCAAGCGTTTCCAAGGTTACACGTCACTTAAACCCGCGTCAGTTAAACACAGCCAAATTATATACCGCATATAGTCGTGCACTGAGTTTAGACAATAATAATTTTGTCTAAATACTTGTGTGCTGCTGGTTTTTGCGTCCTGTGATTGTTGATTGTTAATAAAAACATTTCAGCTGTACATGTGCTTAATATGTGTTTAATTGACGTTGATTTAAGTGACACGGGTTTATGTGACACCTGTATTACCAGAACGTGTTTAACTGACGCAGGTTTAAATGACACCTTTAGAGCTCTTAGTTGCTGCTGTTCGTATTTACTCGAGTCCATTTCTCTATGTCGTTGATCCGCCTTCTATTTGGCCAACCTTTCTTTCTTTTATTTTACATAAAATCTTGTGGAATTTATTGCTGGTTATCTATTTTGCGCTTTCTTTGTGTGTGCGACCGAAATAAGTCAAGTTGCATAAAACAATTTAAACAAACTGTGTGGACCACTAAACCACATCTATAATAATACTATATATATAATTATATATATATATATATATATATATATATAATATATGCAAGTCATAATAGATTGTCTAATAAAAAGTAATACAACTGGACCACCGTATGGTAATTGATCAACTTGGGTAGGAATGCTGCAACTCTGACCAATGCCCCCCCCCCAAGGTCAACAATTATTTCCAGGGGACCCAATTTGTAGGGCCCAGCACGCCACGGCCTAGTAAACACTTGGGTATTCCTTCTGCAATGATTTAACACGTTGGGGGGGGGGGCGACATAGATTTTATCGACGATAAACTATAAAGAAATTCTTCAAAATCTTTACAATAAAGACTAAAGAGACTCTTTTCGTGCAAAATTCCCGATCCAATTCAGATTCCGTCCTCGTCAACAAGATCATCGATGCATTTATACGAAGAGGCGACCTGTCAGTCTTCGTCGGTTCATCATGAAATACGTGATCAGATTAGATAATGCGGATTACGTTCAAACCACGAACCTATTCTCATTCGGTGCACGACCGTTGGTTCCAATATGGTTCGGCATCGCTCTTTTTCTGGCCACCCTATGTTATTAAATATCCAAGAAGAAAGATTTTCATTTATTCCATCTGCAGGGTGTCTGTTTTTCCCGACCGCCCTAGATTATTGAATATCTAAAAAAGAAGATTTTCGTTATATCATCTGGGTGTCTTTTTTCCTGGCCGCCCTATAGATTATTGAATATCTAAAAGGAAGATTTTCATTATACCACCTGGGTGTCTTTTTTTCCCGGCCACCCTATATTATTAAATATCTCAAACGAAAGATTTTCATTACACTACCTGGGTGTGTTTTTCCTGACCGCCCTAGATGATTGAATATCTAAAGAGAACGTTTTTCATTATACCATCTGGGTGTCTCACTGAGTGCACGGTATATCTACCATTTAATACTAAGCGTTGAAATTACTGCAAGCGGTGCGATAGAATTTCTGCCAGGTTTCTGCCATTGCTTATTTAAGCGTTAAACAACGGTACCGCCGCTATGTAGACCAGTAGCGACAATACATAAAAATTCAACACACACACATTACTATTATTATTATTATTATTATTATTATTATTATTATTATTAGTAGTAGTAGTATTATTATTATTAGTATTATTATTATTATTATTATTATTATTATTATTTTATTATTATTTATTATTATTATTGCTAGTTCGAGTTTTATAGGGCAATAGGCATGACAAAGGCCAAAGTCAAGAACACTTTACATGAGTCACTTATGCATACATGAGATATTAGATAAGTGTGTCTTTAGGTTCTTTGCGAATCTTTGCGAACAGTTCGATGGAGCTTGCATTTGTCACTATATATATATATATATATATATATATATATATATATATATATATATATATATATATATATATATATATATTATAAAATTAAAATACTAATTACTACTAAAGAAAAGTGTTAATTAATACTTACTATTTCCTTTTTCGTACTCGTCGACCCATTATAATGCAGATAACTTAGTGTCAATTAGTTTTCCTACAAGAGTCTAGCACAGTTCCAATATTGTTTTAAACATACACACAGGCTTATGGTATGTACGATATTGGAACTGTGCTAGACTCTTGTAGGAAAACTAATTGACACTAAGTTATCTGCATTATAATGGGTCGACGAGTACGAAAAGGAAATAGTAAGTATTAATTAACACTTTTTTTTCTTTGTTTCTTCTTCTTTTCTTTCTTTCTTTCTTTCTTTCTTTCTTTCTTTCTTTCTTTCTTCTTTTCTTCTTCTTCTTCTTCTTCTTCTTCTTTTCTTTGTTGTTGCTTGCTGCTTCTGCTGTGGTCAGCGCCTTTGGTGAAAGACCTCCCACAGGACGATTTCTCATCAGAAAGAAGTGTGTGAAATCAATAAAACAACCAGCAGAAAAACGGAGAAAACACAGGAAATCATTCCCTACATCCATATGCGTGTGTTTGTGTGTAGGCGTGTGTGTGTGTGTGGTTGGATGTGTATGTGATTAAAACTAATGCCTATTCACATATACCAGGGTTCCAGAATGGGGGCAGAGGAGGGAGGACACAGATAATTTTACAAACTTTCTCCAAAGGGCTGTGTTCTCCCCAACCGAAAAAATAGGGTAACATTTGATTCGCTGATAGCGTGTGAGTGGGAAACAATTTGCTTTCTAATCAAGAACTAATATTTTATAGCATAAAATAAAGTAATGATGCTGCTCATAATAATAATAATAATAATAATAATAATAATAATAATAATTTATAATATTAAGATTCTTGCTCTGTTTGTCCAGTTTGTCTGTTACCTTCGAGCGTTCTGATTGGTCACCAATCGACGTTGCGAAGTCGAATGCGTATCCTCTGTCCTGGGCTGTGCACGAGGCTGTTGCCATTGACAACCATTGTCTATTAATCAAAACTGTATAATATAATCAACGGAGCGTTCGAAGCGTCTTAATTGCAGCTCAAACCCCCGTTCCCTTTCCCTCTCCCCATCCCTCTCTCAAACAAACCCCTCCCCTCCCCGCCCCTTCCCCCCCCCACCCTATTTCCATCCTCCTCCCTCTCCCAACCCCTTCCTCCCCTCCCAACCCCAAACCCTCTCCCAACCCACCTTCCTTCACCCCCTCTTCCCAACCCTCTTCCCTCCCAACCCTCTCCCAACCCCCTTCCCTCCACGCCCTCTCCCCATCCCTCTTCCACCCCTCTCCCCATCCATCTCCCAACCAACCATCCCTTTGGTTGAGCTTGGCTGTGTGCCTTCGAATATACCCCCTTCCTCCCGAAATCTACCACATTAGACGCAGATGTGCAACGTCATGCCCTATAGATTAGCACTATGAGATTTTTGCATAGCTGTGGAAATCTACCGCAATTTGAAACAAATGTGCAACGTCATGCCCTATAGATTAGCATTACGAGTTTCAAATGTTCCGTTTAGTACTTTAAACTTTAAAGGTCCCTTTTTATAATACGTTTCTATCGATTCCTGAAATTTTTATCCCCGGGTTTCTTGCAAAGGAATTAATTATTCATCGATTATTAGTTAAATTAAATGCATGTTTGTGCAGCGCCGAATGGTGAATAGGAGCTTCCTATAGCGCCTATATCTCAGCGGTTATAAACGTTAGAAAGACGCGGTTACGCTTCGCTTAAGGCTAATTTTATAGAGCGCATTTAAGCCCGATTTGTGTAAGCAGTTGATGTTTAATTTGTTTGTTGGAATATTCGTTGCCTCGAACGAAGCGAGCCTGCACTGCGAGCGAAGGGAGGAAAGCGAGCATTTTTTTAGTATAATATTAAGATCCTTGCTCTGTATGTCTGCTACCTTCAAGCGTTCTCATTGGTTGGCTGTGTGAGCGTTCTGATTGGTTGGCTGTGTGACGTTCTCGTTCGTTACCTTCAAGCGTTCTGATTGGTTGGCTGGGTGAGCGGTCTGATTGGTCGTTCTGGAATCTTAGGCTTCGCGAAGCGAAATGCGACGCGAAGCGAACGGCGACGCGAAGCGAAGCGAAGCGACGAGAAGCGAACGGCCACGCGAAGCATTTGATAAGCGTACGTTGCAGCGTCAACGTGGCGTATGTACGTCATTGAAACGTTGTTCGGCAGCATAATTCAATGATTGGGTTTTAGTACTATCCTGAACTGATAATAATAGCATCTTTCTAGTAATAATAATAATAATAATAATAATAATAATAATAATAATAATAATAATAATAATAATAGTAATAATAATAATAATAATAGTAATAATAATAACAATGATAATAATAATAATAATAATAATATAATAATAACAATGATGATGATGCTAGTAGTAGTAGTAGTAGTAGTAGTAGTAGTAGTAGTAGTAGTAGTAGTAGTAGTAGTAGTTATAATATTACTAATAATACTAATAATAATAATAATAATATGATGATGATAATAATAATAATAATAATAATAATAATAATAATAATAATAATAATAATAATAATAATAATAATAATAATAATAATAATAATAATAATAATAATAATAGGAATTTAAGTGGTTTAGTAGAATTTCTTTATTACTTTTGAGCGATGCTTATACAACATTTAATCTTGAAGTCTTGAATCGGTGTCTCGTAATTTCATCCGGCATCTTATCACGTTTTCGCAATTATTCCGCGGATACTTTTGCGTCACACGATCTGCTGGTGGTTTTTCTCGTCATTTCTAAATATCCGTCTGATTTTTCGAAGCAGCGTTGACGATTGACAGGCGCTAGACGTGTGACTGACAGCGCTGGTCACGGGGCGTTTCACCTGTGCCTCTAGAATCTCACTTTGATCATCGAACCGTGAACGGGAAAGACCAGCGCCCCCGCCCCCGCCCCCGTCAAACTGTCTTCGCCGCTGGTTTCGTCGCAGGATCTCCGCAAGGCCCCCAGAAGCCCCCCGTCAATTCGGTTATCGGCGCCTGGCTGAACACTGATAAATGAATCTCTAACGCGCTGAACTTGACATTTGCTGCAAAACAGAGATTATTTGATCTTCTCTCGAGTATTTTGACACCGAAACAGTTCCCTAAGCATTGGCGTAAACTTGGACGAAAAAGTAAGGGGGGGCAACCACTGTGCCTTCCTCTTCCCTATGGTAGCCTCTCAAAATGTAGGGGGTGCTAGGACAAAATGTCAGCGGACAAAATGTCATCCCAACTCTAACCCTAACCCTAAACCATGACATTTTGTCCGTGGCATTTTGTCCGCGGACATTTGTTCTCCATGACATTTTGTCCGTGACATTTTGTCCGGCCACGGTAGGGAGGTCTAATGGAAGTTTACGCCCATGTTCATATGTTAGATTTTTCAAGAAGACTAGAGTTGAGTTTCAAATTTTTTGTTAAAGAGTGGACATATAGGACAGAACCGGAGGGAAATCTCGGGGTTACAGGCATCTTTCTTCTGCATGGACATAACTGATTTTTGGTTTTTCCGTCTTCTTCTTTCAGGTGTTCTGCTGTTCTCGGTCGCCTGTTTTATAGTGAGTCCAGTTCATTCTTTGATGTTGTCTTTCCACTTTTTCTCGGTCTTCCTCTTTTTCGCAGGGATTTTCCTACACATCCCAGCCGGGGTTACACCTCCTAGCTTGTGGCAAGTATTTATTTCGTTCTTTTATACTTACTTGTTTCAGGGGTAGGTCATCGTAAAATGGTTAATAACCACAGATTGAAGGCTATGTATAGAAAGCGATAGGTTATCTCTGTCTGTCTGTCTGTCTGTTGTCTTTGTCTATCTGCCTGTTTGTCTATCTCTCTGCCCGCTAGCTTCGTGTTAGTGTGTCATTTGTGAAGAATTGGTTGCGTGTTTTTGCATTTTTCTCTTGATGATCTTCATTTCAAAATGTGGTTTTGTTCTAATTATTTATTTAATGACTTCAAGCATTATCCTCTTGACGAGAGAGAGAGAGAGTGAGAGAGAGAGAGAGAGAGAGAGAGAGAGAGAGAGAGAGAGAGAGAGAGAGAGCAAAAGAGAGAGCAAGAGAGAGAGAGAGATGGAAAGAGCCAGAAAGAGACATGCAGAAGATGAGAAACTGATTGAGAGGGAGAGGGAGAGGCTAAAAATCCGATATCCGCCGCCAAAGCACAGTACAGCAGTGACCGTAGGTTGTTGATCTAGTGATGTTAGCTTTTCAAGATGGCGGCACCGTGTTTGGTGTCTTCGGCCGACATGAATTAATCCTGCCGAGGGACCCATCGGAACATTCTCGGCGCTCGGGGGTCCGATTTATTTCGCGTGATTTTGTGGACACAGGAACAACTAACCCCGGGCAGCGGGGCCGTCGACAATCGCTATTTGCCGACCCGGGTCCAGACTCTTTGGTTGAGCGGACAATTGATCGGCGATAGTACGCCTTTAGTTGGCCCTGGGCAGAGGGTTTTGCACCTCATCAAAACCACCGTTGAATAGCCGTCGAATGGCTCGAAGCTATTTACCGCATCGGACTCGCATAGATTGCTGCCTTAACTCGACGCTCCCAGGCCCAGGGCTCCAGTTCCATACCGTCGCCCGATTGGGGCACAAAACGACTGTTAACTGTAATTCGGTGGAAGTGGTCGTCGCAAAACCAGACTTGATTGTCTTTCAAATGGTTTGAAAAATATTAACGTAGAGCATATATCGTTTAGATTTTTAGAAGAACAATGCGTGAGAATGAAATTAAACGCTTCTATGCTGTGCTGAATGGAAAAAATTGGGGAGCAAATGGTGGCCATGCCTTCCCTCTCCTCCCAAAGAGACAATGACGCAACTCCGATTCAATGTTAACTCCGATTCCAGGAAACGCGAACTTTCCAGAAGAATCTGCAAATTTCTCAGACGGATTCTATGTTAGAGTCTGTAAAGAAATAGACTAGAAATGGTGGCCGTTTCCCGTCCTCCTCTTCCTCTCTCTCTCTCCTCCATCAGTGGCGGTTCTAGCCGAAAAAACTGGGAGGGGCTAATGAGTCAATGACCGCCAATTTCCCAACTTCTAAAATGTTCCCGTTAAATAACACCTGAAAATAGCTGCCGAACAAAAAAATTGACCCGTTGAACGTTCGCCTCACGACGTGACCCATGACCCATGACTTATGACTCATGACTCAAGACCTATGACCTATGAGGCTATGACCCATGACCTATATGATCTGTGACCTATGATCCGTGACCTATGACCCGTGACCCGTGACCCATTGACCCACTGCTTAGCCCTGTGTCAAAATGTCTTCTAATTCCGCCGATTTTGATGGTCTACTTTGATGTCAGATGGGACTGACTCTGTGTCGACCTTATTTGCACCAGGTATTTGAATAGTCATGACCCTTGAAATGCAACCCAATGTCCTTGCTCTGTCCATTAATTATCTTCTTCGATCCATCCCTTTCACTCGATCGAGAATCTACAGATACCGGATTCAGAGGACGACCACGGACCACAGCACGCATCAGTCGGATAACATAAGCTAATTAATCAGTCACTCTAGAAAGATTACAACAAAGGCTGTAAACAGACAGAGAGACGAACGGATGGTTATGACCTTTTTTGTTTGTGCACCAAGCGGACCTGAGAACCTGTTGATTCAGTCCATTTTTAATATTTCAATTTTTGCGCATCTTTACTGCCGCCCCACAGAAATTTACCGCCTAGGCGGCCGCCTAGTTCGCCCAGTGGTTAAACCGGTCCTGGATAGATAGATAGATAGATAGATAGATAGATAGATAGATAGATAGATAGATAGATAGATAGATAGATAGATAGATAGATAGATAGATAGATAGATAGATAGATAGATAGATAGATAGATAGATAGATAGATAGATAGATAGATAGATAGATAGATAGATAGATAGATAGATAGATAGATAGATAGATAGATAGATAGATAGATAGATAGATAGATAGATAGATAGATAGATAGATAGATAGATAGATAGATAGATAGATAGATAGATAGATAGATAGATAGATAGATAGATAGATAGATAGATAGATAGATAGATAGATAGACAGACAGACAGACAGACAGACAGACAGACAGACAGACAGACAGACAGACAGACAGACAGACAGATAGATAGATAGATAGATAGATAGATAGATAGATAGATAGATAGATAGATAGATAGATAGATAGATAGATAGATGAGAAACACCTATAAAGACAATTATAGATAAATAAATTTAGGCCAATAAATATATGTATATGCATGTATATACTGTATATGTAGAGAGAGAGAGAGAGAGAGACAGAGACAGAGACAGAGACAGAGACAGAGACAGAGACAGAGCCAGACAGAGACAGAGAGAGAGACAGAGACAGAGAGAGAGAGAGAGAGAGAGAGAGAGAGAGAGAGAGAGAGAGAGAGAGAGAGAGAGAGAGAGAGATTGAAAGAGACAAATGGAATTGAGACAAAAGTAATTGAGAAGACTCAAAATATCCACGTTTTAAGGTTTCTTTAGTTTCTCTGAAATCTTCTTTGAAAATGTTTCTTTCTCGCATCCAATCAGCGGCATCTTATGACGACAGCTTCATCTGTGCGTGTGTCGGTGTGTGTGTCTCTGCGTGCGTGTCTGTGTGTGTATATATGCGTATGTGTGTGTGCGCGGTGTTTGTGTTATAATTTCCAAATCAAAATCTTCGCAGAAACTCTCGGTCTACTTTTACTCTCGTCCTCGACTCCGTTGACCTTTGACTCTGGTTTCCCTCCCTCCCCTCTCCTCCCTCTCCCGGTTTCATAGCGCTATTTCTGACGGGGTCCATTCCCGTGACTGACGACGCCTGCATGACTCATCGGGTCTCATAGGCTTCATCAATCGGGGAAGTTCCGGACGCTGCCACCACAGATGTGACTTTTGCCGCATCCGATCTAATTAAAGAAGGACCAAGAATTTCTGGAACGCTTTGTACTCTTGTTTTCCGCGCTCACTTAATTGTATTTCATCCTTCAGCATTACCACGACGTAACTGCACGCAGTTGGTCTCGATCGGTGATTGAAATTTCATCTTCTTCTCTAATTGATCTGCGTCATTGTTTCATTTTGAAATTTCTTGTTTTATTTTCGGTTATTTTAAATTTTTTTAAATCTGCAAACCTAAATTTCTAAACATAGAACAAAAGCCTCAATCGCAGTGGCGGCTCTAGGATTTGCAAGTGGGGGGTGGGGGGCCTTTGAGGTGGCAACTTCTAATCATGGGGGCCAACCATTTGTTGTTTAATGTATGTAGCATTAACCCCTTAACCGTGTATTTAACTGTAACTCAATGTAAAATGGACGGATATATCCGGGATCCCCAGTTAAGGGGTTAAGGATGCTTGAAAACTTGAGAATTTGAACTTGAGAAAATAGACATCTATACTCAGTTATCCAATTTAGGAAACTGAAATACTTTGGTCACATAGTGCGAGCAGACAATTTATGTACGACGTTACTGCATGGCAGAATTAATGGCAGGAGGAAGAGAGGACGACCTCGTAGACGATGGACGGTTGATATTGTGGAATGGACAAAACAGCCAATTATCAATTGCATCAGAACTGCAAAAGACAAAGTCACGCGGAGAACCTTGTCGTCAGCCTGCATAGCGTCCGACCCTCAGCAATGAGGATTGGACGATACCTAAATTTCTGTATTTGGGTTTTCTAATAGACCGAATTTCTACATTTGTGTTATTTGTTGATATCATTTGGGAAATGAGCAACTTCGAATATTAAATTGTATTCTGAATTGTCAAAGAAGAAATGATTTAAACTTGAAAGTATGTTTAGTGTTTAACAGTCTATCTGTGACCTCTTTTTTGAATCTAAATAGTCTTCTGTTCTTATTAATTAAAAATTTAAGATTCGCTAAAGTTCCGACAGAATGATAATTGTAATTCAACTAAAATTTGTGTTCGAAGTGTCCCTCATTGGCTCCAACACAAGCTGCAAGCTGCGCTCTCCATTGGCCAATAACTGCATCGATAATTAACCAACTGATCAAGTTCACCACATACATTCACAATTTGTTCATATGAAGTTCTTTAATAGTTCTGCTCTTTGCTCTGTAAACCTTCTCCTGCATTATTCCCAAAATCTTAAAATCAACTGGGTTTAAGTCAGGACTGTTTGGCGGCCAAAGATTAAAAGGTATGAAATAAGGAGTTTTCTTTGTCAGCAGTTCAACAGTTTCACGAACTCGGTGAGCGGGCGCACCAAATAATAATAATTATTATTTTTATTTTTATTCAGCATGGCATAATTTTAACGGGAATCATTTATTAGTTTTCGGTAAGTATGTCAGGACGAAAATGAGTTTTAAATTTTTAAAATTGACGAATATTTATTTACTAGTGTTTTTCATCATTATCGCAATGGATCCCGTTTTTCCGGACACACGGTGTATATTCTATAATCAAGTACCATTTCCTTTGTGTGTCGTATTATGACCTCTAATGAAGGTTGCAATAATAATTTTTCTTTCGCCTAGTTTTCCCTGTTTAATTTGTTAACAGATGACCTGTCCACTTGGTAGCACTTGGAACCTGACTCCTCCTTATCCCGTCCACACGTCCGGGCTTGGTGGTAGGTCAGCGTGGCGCGGCACAGGTGCCCCTCCTAGTGGTGAATTTAGCGAAAATCGAGGACACATTCGACCGCAAATCATCCGTCAAGATCCGTTTTCACAGTCGCCGGAAAGCGCTTAGCCATCTGTCACGCCGAGGAGCGGATGGCTAACGGTCGGATGGCTAACGGTCGGATGGCTAACGGTCGGATGGCCAACGCTGAAGTTATTCTGATCGACCTGTTGACGCGTTCTGCTCTGTCTCTGTCTGTCTGCCTGTCCGTCCGTCTGTCTGTCTGTTTTTTCTGTCTGTCTGCCTGTCTGTCTGCCTGCCTGCCGGTCTTTCTCTCCGTCCGTCTGTCTGCCTGCCTGCCTGTCTTTCTCTCCGTCTGTCTGTCCATGTGTCTGTATATGTCCGTGTGTCTGTATGTCTGTCTCCACTCTTTCTTTCTTTCTGTCTGTCTCTGTCTCTGTCTCTCTGTCTCTGTCTCTCTGTCTGTCTCTCTCTCTCTCTCTCTCTCTCTCTCTCTCTCTCTCTCTCTCTCTCTCTCTCAGATTAGCCACTTAAAGCCGTTGCGATCGAAGAGTCGGGACATTCGTCATAGCATGACACGCGAAGGTTTACTCTCACGACGATGAGTTTGAGAAACGGAGGAGAGGAAGAAGAGGGAGAGAGATGTGGAGGAGAGGAGGGTTAGGGCAGGGGAAGATCTGCATTTGCACTCCTTAAGGACCTGCAATTGGTGAATGTAATTCATCTTTAGTGTTTGCGCCGCGATTTTCAGTAACGTTTGCTCTACGTTCAGACTTATTATAGCTATTGATAAATGCACGCTTCTTGTCGTTTTTATAACTTGGTTTTTATTCTCATTTTGAAAGTTTAGGCCTTTATGGTGTTTTCTTGTTAGAACCTAGTAAAAAAATTTTTGAAACTTCCCACAGATTCGCGTTTTATTTGCGTTTTAAGAATCATTCTTCTCTGTTACCACTTGTTCATTATTTCTAATTCATCTCGATCAAGATTTGGGTTTCAGCTGTTTGTAGCAGTTGTATACAGTACGTTCAGCTGAGATATTTGCACCCCCTGAAACTCCAAATTCCCACGGTTCTGTCATTTCATATCAATCAATGTCAATTGTTAAAAATTTTAAATACTCATCTAAAACCACCAGCGGCAGCACTGCAACGGAACAAGTGGTGAAGATTGCTACATTAGAAAAATCGCTTCGATAGACTTTGGGTGCAATGTACATGCAATTGACTTATTTGGTGGTGTATACATTGCGAATCGTTTCTGCTTTTTGTGGAATCAAAGGTAGCATCTGTCGCAGACAAACGCGGTAGCGTCATTTCACACTTTTCTTGAGGGGCGAGATAATTTTTTGGCAAATTTTGGCAAATCTATTGCATTTTGTGACTTTTGGCAAATTTTGAGCAATTTTGGACCAAATTTGTAAATTTCTGAACTTTTTGGGCAAATTTTGGAAAAAATTTAGCGATTTTTGCACATTTCACATTTCTTTATTAATTTAGTACATTATGCCTTATTTCTTCATTTTCTTGGGGGCACGGCTTCCCCTGCCCCCTCAAATGACGTAACTGGACAAACGACTGCTGGAATAGAAGGGTGGATGCCTATGAGTGACAGCGGTTTTCAACACAGGATAAATCCTACAATAATCCACTTAAAATCCAGTCATCATCATCATCACCCCACCATCATCATCATCATCAGCAGCAGCATTGCCTTATTGCATTAAGGCCTAGTAAGTTAGTCACGCTCTTTAGTGTCATGGACTGGCATGAAGGTCGTTACGGGTCAACATCCTGTGAGTGACAATTTGTCCACTCACTTTAAATCGACGACGTCAATCAGTTTGACCAATCGCTTTAGGACACAAGACGTGACCGCGGCGTGTGACTGACTACGACGATGACGGCCAGCGGTAGGTGGCTTAAGAGTCCATTCGATCGACGACGAAGGAGACGACGATCAGAAGATGGAAGTCGTCAGTGCTGAAGCGACGGCCATTTTGGACGCGGACCAACGGTCCGTTGAAGATTGCACGTCTCCATGGAACGACTTGCGCATAAAATAGTAGCAGGTAAACCTTACGCAAGACACTTCAATCTCTCCGAACTGCCTTCGTCGTGCACTTTAGTACACTTTCGCGAAGATTTCACCCAAAAGCGACACCTGCCGACGTTACGACAAATAATTCGATACTTCGTAGAACATATACAGTATAAAGATCCTCTCAACATACACGTGCAGTGTAAATGAAGACGATAATAACTGCAACGGACAGAATCATAAATCCGTTCTTATCCGTTAAAGTTTGATTAGATGCCGGATTATCTAAAGGCAGTAGGGGGCACAACGAGGCACGTCCCAACATTTCTTACCCATCCTTTCAACCAAGGGATACTAGACTGAACCGCATACAATCAGTGCTGAACCAGGCTGCACGAGTGATTTTCGGCTGTCGCTGGGGTTTGTTTCCTTAGAATCGACTCCACTGGAAATAGTGGACACAGCGCATTTCTACAAGCGCTGTTGGCTTACGTTTGGTTTCACGATCCATTCTGTCCTAATTATCTAACTGTACTTGTACGGAGATCGACTGTGATCGAGAGGAGATCGGTTCTTAGGTCCAGTCGGAGAGTGCAGTTGTTAGTGTTCTCTCAGTTAACGGTAATTCTAACTAAATACTTAAAATAACTGAAAAATAACCCTTTCACTTAACTAAAACTTTAACTGTAACTGAAAAATGACAAATAACTTTAACTGTAACTCTAATAGAATAAAGTGAAGCAGTTAAGTAATAGAAAAATGTATACAAGTGAAAATAATTTTATTTTTTATTTGTGTTTGTTGAACAATTCTGTAGGGCTTCAATTGTTATGGCAAAACTTGAACAATGACTCAGAGAGGAAAATAACATTTTGGGCCAAGATTCAGGGCTATAGTACAGACCTCAAACAAACAGTGGTTGCTTGATTGGATGACCTTGGTTAAACTATAAGATCCATTCCATTGTCCACACCTGATAATACCAGAATGTGCTTGTTTACTGTTTCAGAATGGGACCAATGGGGGCAGGTGGGGATTATCGAGGTGAGGGGCACCAAAATGGGTTTTGGGGGTGAGTTAAACAGTTAAATACATAATAAATAAGAAGAAACAAGCTCCGCAACCTTTATTTTGCTCGGAATTGGTTATTGAAAGGAAAATGCAGCAAGAAAACATGGATAACCATTCAAAGGCATAAGGAAAATCAAACTGATTTTAGAATCAAGATAGAAATTGCGGGAAAAGAAGCAGCAGATGCAGTTTCGACTAAAGGTATTGAATTTCTGTAGTGTGAAATAGCTGCTTAATCAACATGATAGAGGCATAACCAAGTTTGAATTATTTTTGCTTTACTTCACTAACCCATAACTAAGTAATGTATACACATTGATTTACATGTTGTTAATGTCATCAGGGAAAAAACTGTAACTGTAACTGAAAAAACATAACTGTAACTGAAACTGTAACTGAAAAACCATAGCTTAAATAACACTAACTGTAACTGAAACTGAAAAAACATAACTGTAACTAAACTGTAACTGAAAAACCATAACTTAAATAACACTGGTTGTTGGTCCCTCCTCCGTCCAAGACCCCTAAGTTTGGGGAAAGATCATTTGCGCGGGGGAATCCCGCCCTGTGGAACTCTCTTCCAGACAATGTGACTGGAGCAGTCTCAGCTGGACTTTTCATTAGAAATTTGAAGACACATTTATTTAATATTGGATATGAACTGTGTTAAGCGCTTTTGTTGTAGGCCTTAGCCTTTCCTACTGCGCTATATAAATTGTCAATAAATAAATAAATAAGGGAGGTTAAGCCTGCGTTATATGTACTCTTTTGCATACTGAGACATTTGCTTCTTTTTGTTTAAGCAAAGATAACAGCAATAGTGGACAAACAGAAGTTGGAAAAGAGGAACTATAGTGGATTCAAGTTTCAACACCGGAAAAAATTTACTAAAATCACTTAAAATCCATGTCATTATTATTATTATTATTATTATTATTATTATTATTATTATTATTATTATTATTATTGTAACCCTTTCCCGGACAATTCGAGTACTCAACGTGTAATGTAATTTGTCAGCTGTCGAAATGCTTGGCTTTAGTGACTTTTATTTTTAGGATGAGACTATTTTCCATTGGATTAGCTTTTTTCGGTGCTGTCGTGTGATGAATGAACAAGATCAATCATGAAAATAACATTCTAAAAAAGAAGCAGAGATTGCGACCGATCGTCAGAAGACTATAAGATCCATTTCCTGTAGTAATATGATCTCCAGAAATACCGCATCAAATGGGACCAATGGAATGTTCTGTATCAAAGCAAGGAATATGTTGGAACTACAGGTTCAACATAAATTCAAGTAGGTATAATATATACTATGTTACGACAAAGTTATATTCCCTCAATATATCAATCAGTCTCACTCATTCATTTACTCCATCTCTCAAACTATTTCTCTATCACTCTCGCTCACACACCCAATAAATCATTCCTTATATATACAGTATATATATATATATATATTAGTCACTATATATAGTACTATTGAAGTGCCATCGATTGATACCCTTGAGTATTAGAACTGGTGCTATAGAAGTGCATAATTATATATATATATATATATATATTCATATTCAGTATTCACTCACACTCAATAAACAAATACATCTATATCTCTCACTCGCTCAATCAATCAATCAATCAATCAATCAATCATTCATTTATTCACTCACTCATTTACTCTCTACTCTATCTATTATATCTATCTCTCTATCTATCACTGTCACTCTTTCGCTAAAACTCAACTGACCTAAATCAAATAATCGATCAGTCAAAACCAGCTAATACAGTAGGAGATGATGCAATAAATTAGCGACATCGATGAGAAAAGTTGTTGCTGACAAATGCTTTTTTAAAATACTTTCCTACTTAAGGCTCCTAAACACCCGCACCCACACACACACACACACACACACACACACACACACACAGTGGCGGTTACAGGATTTCTTGTGGGGGATGAAATGAATTCATAGAAAGTTTGTGGGGGATGAAAAGAGAACGAAAAAATCAAAAAACTTTGCCGAAAAAGGCAGGCAAAGGGGTTTTATTTTCAATTTTTGCCCTAATAACTTTACTACACTTCCACCGAACAATAGCTTGACAAGCAAAAAAGGACACCCGGCAGTTTTTCCCTGCAGTTTGACTTTTACTCAAAAATAGGGGTTTTCACAAGCGAAAAACATTCCGGAAAGTCCGGTGGGGGATGCATCCCACTCATCCCTCACGTGGAACCGCCAGTGCACACACACAGGGTGCGATTTGTAGGGGAAGGGGGAATCTCCCCCCCCCACTGCCCAACTACATCTCCCCTACTGCTACATCCCCCACAACTACATCCCCCACTGCTACATTACCCAACAACTACATCCCCCCAAGCTCGACATACCCCACCCCCACTGCTCCAGGTCACAAATCGCACCCTGCACACACACACACACTCACAAACTATGCATGTCTAACTAATGGTGGTCATTGCGCTTTTTCTGCAGAGTTCATTTTGACGTCCTTTGCGAAAGCGCTTTAAATGCTTGAATGATAAGCTGCTTTCGAATGGTGACTGGATTAGCATACATTGATCGCGTGCAAGCACACGGAGGGGAGAAAATCAACGCCGCCGCGCACGACTTGATTGTGGTTGCACATTCGAGTTTCGGTCGCGTTCATTTTGACTTTTCAACCAATCAGGCATCGATTGAAACGTCATTATAGACTTTAATATATTAATAATAAATCATGGTCAGCCCACCAAATAATCTGAAATAAAGAGAAGACAAGAGAAAATTAATCATGGCTACAAAAAGTGAATTTGATATAAATTTGATATAAATATATTGAATGAGGACAGCGCATTCCATTTTATGGGATAGCACATTCAATACGTATAAAGAAAGTGATAAAAAGCCATCGATATGGCAATGCAACGAAATGGAATGAAATAAATTTGAAAGCTAAACGCTTCTTTATTTACCGGTATATTATTAATTATTATTATTTATTATTATTATTATTATTATTATTATTATTATTATTATTATTATTATTATTATCAAGACAACTTATGTATCGCCGTGGTCATGACCAAGGCCAAAGTCTAGCCTTTCTGGGTTTCTATGACTTCTTTTCTTTCGAGAAAGCAGGTACCGATGCGATGATACATGTTGCTAAAATCATCATTCCGCAAATAGCAACTAATTCTTCGTCTGCCATTTTTTCAGCGCTACATCAACTGTTGTAGGCGTGGCTTAATTTTTGCCTGTGTGGAAAATCGCTCCTACACGTTCAACACGATCGCAAAGGACGTCAAAATGAACTCGCGCAATGCGCGGGTAGTGTCCCACCACCATAACGGACCGCTGTTCTATGTCCGCCGTTGAAATCAAGAAGTAGCAGACGACAAGTTAACAGAGTTATAATTGGAAGCAGCGATATTATAACAGACGGCGTTGACTAATCACGTGATGAAATCAGCCTCCGTTTGGAATACACGCGGTGCTAATTAGTTCATCTTTATTCATGAAAACCGAGCTGAGCTGTATTGGAATATATACATATTCAAGAATAGTCCTCTGTCTATGTCTATCTTTCCTTCGCGGTGGATAGTAATCCTTCGAGTGCAGATGTCAGTTTCCAAGGCATTTGATGACATTGGTCTCTCCCTTTAGACTTGTGGACTGTCATTCAAACCGCACTTAAGATATTGACTCCGCCACTAGGCTCAGTCGATGGACTTGCAGTGTACTAAGCCCTAAGAATGAGCAGCTCTACTCAGGTACTGCACATCGCAAGCGCTATATAAATTCACGATATTTTACTTACTTACTTGCTTAATGTTTGCAGTGGCGTAGCGTGACTTTTTTTGGGGGGGCATCTTTGACATGTGGGCCCCAGAGTTTCAGTTTCGAGCTGACGAGCAAAAAAAGGACCTCAGCACATCATTTCTAGGGTTAGGGTTAAGTTTAAGTTAGGGTTTTAGGGTTAACCCTAACCTAACCCTAGCTTAGACCCCTCTTCGGGCTCCCCGCCCGGGGCCCGGGGGGCTGTCAACAAAGTTCCCCCCTAGTTACGCCACTGAATGTTTGCAAAGACAGCCGTTAATTGCTTCGTGATGTTTTCTAGTATTCAATCGATTCATTGCACTTTTTCTTCAGTGTTTCTCTCGCCTTGAAGTCTAGACGAAGTGTTAAATTGCAAGGCATAATTCTGAATATGCGCTTAATTTGTCATTTGATATAATTAATCGTCTTATGATATGGAGATGGTCATAGATAGGAACCGAGTCGATATGCGTCTTTAGTTCTATCTTTGGTGTGACTAACAGCTTTGGATTTCATAGTCCCAGTATTACTTACTATTAGCGTTTCAAACTGCAAATCGGCTTAGTGGCTATCTAACAAACTTCTATAGCGCCGTTCGCCGACGTACGAGAAGTCAGAATTGCCCAAAAATTGTTGACATAATTAATGGACAGCCCCTTGTTTAACTGGTGCGCGGTAGAGCAGCGGTTAGCGCACTGGTCTGCCAATCTTGAGGTCCGTGGTTCAACTCCCGGCCGCGGCAGAAACTTTCCGGTCGTTTCTGTCCCAAGCGCCCCCAGTCGACTCAGCTGTGAATGAGTACATCGGATGTTAGAACTCGGTGGAAGGAAAGGCGGCGAGAGAAAGGTTGACAATCCGCCCGCATTCAGCCGTTGCTATGTTAAACTGAAGGCGCTAACCTTTCGGTTCTCCGTACGGGCGCTGAGCCTATGGAGTGGACCTTTACCTCTGTGTCCCTAGCTTACAGTATTTAGCATAATAAAGCTCTTAAAACGCCCACTGATCTGTCTCTAGAATAACTGAAACAGACGATGTATGCAATGTTTCTTGGGACATCGACGCACTCTCATGCAATCGATGTCGTTGACTGAATCTTTTTTGAAATTCGACAAGATCGGATTTTTGGTCAAAAGAAGCGGAAACTCTCTTTGACTTTCGACTGAAGAATGTTCAGCGAGATGAACGAACTTCTTCTCTGTCGGATCTCATAAGCCGTCTTCATCAATCACTCCCCGACGAAATTTTATCTGCATTTATTTACGACAACCGTTTGCACCGAATGGCAGGACTCCTTCGCCCTGCCCTCCTCCCCATTTTCCACCACCAACACCACCTCCTTTTTCCTCCTCCTCCTCTTCATCATCATCATCTTTCCTCTTCTTCCTTCTTCCTCTCGTCATTTCCGTTTTACCCGCCGTTCACTAGCCGTCATTTTCGTTGTTTCTACTATATAACCGTGTCTGTCTGTCTTTGTCTGTCTTTCTACGTCTTTTTGTCTGTCTGTCGGTCTGTGTCCTTCCATCTATCTGCGTTCTCTTTGATTTACAGAGACTACGCATTAAGAGATGTGTCTCCCTTCACTTATTCTGGGAAATCATTTATTTACGGTGTCGGGTCGACCGAGGTTCTCTGAGTCTGACCCTGCGACCAAAAGACCGACCGTCGCGAAGGCGGCGGGGGTGGGGGGGGTGGGGGGTGGGGTAGGGCGCGATTCAAGAGGCGTTCTCTACTTCCCCCACCCCGAGACGCAACGTCTATTCCGGAAAACTTGTCGTAAATTCCTGCCGTCCGGAATATTCAACATGAGGCAATTTTTCGAAGTCGCTCTACGTGAACGTCTCCGAGAAAACAACAAAGAAGTTGCGAACCAGAATGAACGAACGAACGAACGAACGAACGGATGAATATACAGCTTTAATTAAGTCAGGCTGAAAATTAATTAAGTCAGGTTGCAAATTAACAACTAAAAGTTAGACAACGCTATGGGGGGAAGATGGGCGGAAGATGGCTGAGTGGGTTACGTGCTGGAGCGTCAGGCTGACGGAACGGGTTCAAGCCCCGTTAGTGCCCCTAGTGGCTTTCACACTAATGCACAAGTAATGCCTCCTAAGCTAAGTTTTTATGCTAAGTTAAGATATTTTTGACGGCTTTGATACGAGATTCAGAAAATGAGATTTTTTTATATATTTCAAACGACCTGCCGCAGAACGTCCATCATCATCATCATCATCATCATCATCATCATCATCATCATCATCATCATCATCATCATCATCATCATCATCATCATCATCATCATCATCATCATCATCATCATCATCATCATCATCATCATCATCATCATCATCATCATCATCATCATCATCATCATCATCATCATCATCATCATCATCATCATCATCATCATCATCATCATCATCATCATCATCATCATCATCATCATCATCATCATCATCATCATCATCATCATCATCATCATCATCATCATCATCATCATCATCATCATCATCATCATCATCATCATCATCATCATCATCATCATCATCATCATCATCATCATCATCATCATCATCATCATCATCATCATCATCATCATCATCATCATCATCATCATCATCATCATCATCATCATCATCATCATCATCATCATCATCATCATCATCATCATCATCATCATCATCATCATCATCATCATCATCATCATCATCATCATCATCATCATCATCATCATCATCATCATCATCATCATCATCATCATCATCATCATCATCATCATCATCATCATCATCATCATCATCTTGAAGCCACCGTGTGCATGCCTACGTTTACTTTTCGCTGTAGATCTACCTGTTTCTCAGTGTATTTCACATACGCTTCTTCGTTTTCTATGTGGTGCTATGTCGTTGTAGTTTACAACCCTTTGCGGATCTCATTTTACTCCCGTCTTGGAGCAATTAAGAAGTGATGCTAGTTAGCCACTCCTCGCTTAAAGCACAATAGCTACGGGTCTATAGGGTATGATTAAAATAACTAAAGTGAATCGGACAGTGACTAGTATAGTTTAGATTAGTTAGTTTAGTTTATAAGTCGATTTCTATAGCGCTGAAAACATGGAGAAAAGGCCAAAGTCATGCAGGAGCGCTTTACAAATCGTACGAAATCTGATAAAAGTGCGTTTTGAGTTTCCTTGCGAATAATTCTGGGTTCGACTGTCTTGTAACATGACTAGGTAACGCGTTCCAAAGAATAGTATTTCCTTGCGCGAACGATCTTTCTCCAGATTTCACCGTCCGAGCAGGAGCCAGGAGGAGGAAGGAATCCTAAGTTTCGAATACGGCGAATGGCCAAACAAAAGCTATGATTCAATTTGAATGAAAATATGGCAAGCATTTTAGTCAGAATTATTAGTAAGTAAGACGGAATCCTTGTATCGAGAAGTCAGAGAGGTATGATTTTCTTGACTCTCGCGTTCTGTCCATCGTCCTATTCAGGTGTTAAAGAAAACTGGCGTTATAATTAATTATTAATTAAAGATATAACATTTAAATTATCCAACCACGTCGTTTACCAGCGTTCTGTTCATCGTCTATGACCTACGGGAATTAAGTACAGAAGGCAATTATATATATATATACCCAATATATTCATGTGAACAACATTTGTGATGCCACTCAGCCTGTGTGTGTGTGTGTGTGTGTGTGTGTGTGTATTTTTTTGTGTACGCACAACTGTGAGGCTGCGAACAATTGGATCGTCGCACGCCCAGCCGAGCGTTTGTCGTCTTCGAACATCGTCCACCAACGCACTGTAAATTATTAACTAAACGGTCTAAATATAGCAACAATCTGAAGTCTGATAACGATTTTAATATGATATATATATATATATATATGTGTGTGTGTGTGTGTGTGTGTGTTAGGATAGCGTTTGTAATTACTGTATTATTAATAAGCATATAGCACTCTGAAGTCTGAACTGTAGTTTAAGGTAGGATTTCCCAAACATTTGGGAACCGCGGCCCAATTCGGCGGTTTTCTGACGTGCCGTGACCCTAATATTGAAGCAAGTAATATTGAAAAAATACATTACGCCATCTGGCGAACGTCAGTTGAAAAGAATCCTAAGTTTTGAATAAAGCAAATGGCAAAACAAAAGCTTTGATTCATTTCGAATGAAAATATGGCAAATGTTTTAGTCAAAATTATTCATAATCTTGACAAATTCGGCAAAAAAAGAGAAGTAGATTGAGATTTCTTGGAAATTATCTGTTTTAAATTTTTTCCAGGAACATACCTTTGTTACGCGTCTTAAAAATCTTATGAGTATGGCGAAATCGCTTAACCGTCAGTTTGAGATACCCAATGTTTTGAATTCTCCATTGTTAGCGGAGTTTCAGAGCAAAATGGTCAGAATACGCTTTCTTTGCGTTATTACAAAATAAAGTTAATTTTTAAAAATACTATAGGCCAGGGTTTTTCCAACTTTTTGGGACTGCGCGAGTTGTTTTCTATGGTTTTTGGCTAACATGGCTATGGCTAACACTGGTTTTAAAGGAGGCCTAATCTTATGTCCTACATCTAAGACCTTTCGAATACGCAGTCTGCTGGACATATCTGGTCTTTATTCTTATACAATGTATACAGGATTACAGGCCCACCGGAACGAATTTTGGTCAGGGGGTGCAGATTTTTCGAAGTGAAATTTTCTCTTTCAAATCCTTGAAAGCAAAAAGAGGTCTTCAACGCTAGAATTTACCTTCAAAATAGCTTGACAAGCAAAAAAGGTCGTCTGTACAGTACACTCTGCACCCCTCTGCACCCCATGTTTTTCAGGATTCAGGGGTGCAGACCATCCTCTTTCCAGAGAGTGCATTGCACCCCCTGAATTTTTCCAGGGGGTGCAGCTGCACCCCCTGCACCCCCACTTCGGGCGTGCCTGAATGTATACTATCATGAGCAACTACATAGTTTTTCAGAGATGTCTGCCTGGAACGATGGAATTCAAATTCTAGTATTCAACAAAAGAGATCTCGACTAACCAAAACGACATATAAATCTAGGCGCATCTTCGCTTCGGACGATTCGATTATTCAGAGGCGGATCTAGGGAGACAGAGGGGTACACATGTCCCGGGGGCGCCGAGGTGAGGGGGCGCCAAAATCGGATATCTTGGTAAGTGAAATGCACAACAAAGAAGAAGAAACACTTGCGAGGACTTTTTTTGCTCGTCAGCACTATATGAAGAGAGAGTTGAGGGGCGCCGAAAACGATGTGAGGACCTTTTTTGCTTGTCAGTTGTTAGGGGCGCCAACGTACACTTTGTCCCCGGGCGCCGAATACCCTAGATCCGCCTCTGCCGGATTATTACTCGAAATAATTTAAATTTAAATGAAACAGATCCTCTGGGTCTGTTGTTTGGACGCCATGACAGTTGATTTTCACTAGCATGGTTGCGAGGGTTCGGCCCCCTCACATTCGGACTGGGACCATTCGTCGCATTTGTGCAAGACCAACGAGATTTTTTCTCACGCGGGGAGAGAATTTTTCTCGCGGGGTCAGCGAAATCGATAAATTCGGCGTCCCCCTCCCACAAATCTTCTAGTCGGACTAAATGCGATGGGTGTCTCTCAGGGGCGTAGCCAGGAATTTAATTGGAGGGGGTATAATTTGATTTGGGCGGAGGGGTATAAATCTTTAAAAACTTTTAAAAT
>CM030848.1:1840000-1860000 GCA_018105865.1 Metaphire vulgaris
ATGTCCAATACCACCCAATACGGTAGCGCATCACATGGGACCGTACATTGCGGAACGTTATGACTGGGTATTCGTTATAACCGAGTCCGTAATAACGAAGTTCTATACTGTACATCACATCACATGTTTGAATATACGTAGGCCTATAGATAGACAGACCTTCATAGCACATACATAAACTATACATGCATGCATACATGGACTTGTGTACCCGGAATGAATTAGTGTTCAGTTTCGGGGTATTTCATGTTCCACTACTCTCCATTCTACCTTGCCACACAGTGTTCAATCTAGACTCCGGGAGGGGTAAGCTGACAAGGCCGGGGAAAGTCTGTTAGGGGGCTCCTGGTAGTTGATATAGTATGCCAAAATTTCCAGGGAGAATTTGAAATTTCCGGGGGGAAGAGCAATATCCCCCGGAAACGGCCTAGATTAAACCCCGTTGCCACGCCCCTTCCATTTGGATTGATGCCTGTTCTGTAGCGTAGCAAGGAGTTGTGCAGCCGTGTACAGGGTGTACAGGGGCGGGCGCAGGGACCCTGACATCGGGATTCTTACTTTCAAAATATTTCAAAATATTTTATAAAAAATATAAAACATAAAATATAAAAAATATTTTATAAAAAATATTTTATAAAAAAATTCAAAATATTTTCGAGTAGGGATTCTTACTTTCAAAATATTTTCAATGTATTGAAAAAATTGACAAAGCCTACAAGAAGAAGACTACATGTAATACACAGTGTGTGCGCTCAAATGGTTCTATTGTTAGAAATAAGATGATGTCAACATTCGCCTTATTGTCCAATTTGTTACATTGTCTCGTTCGTTTTCTTATTATCAGTCAACCCAGATGAATCGAAGGGCAGGGGGCAGTGGCGGTTCCAGGATTTCTTGGTGGGAGGGGGGTGAAATGAATTCATAGGAAGTTGGTGGAGGATGAAAATAGAAGAAAAAATATCAATAAACTTTACCCAAAAATGCTGATAAAAAGGAATTGTATCCCTAATTTTACTAACTTCTACCACAAAAATAGGTTGACGAGCAAAAAAGGTCATCCGCAGTTTTTTTCCCTGTAACTTGACTAGACTTTACCCAAAAATAGGTTTCACAAACAAAAGAGTAAGTCCGGTGGGTGGGGGATGCATCCACACTCATCCCCCACGTGGAACCGCCACTGGGAGGGGGTTTCTTTCCAACGACCGTCAACCGAGGCTCTGTATACACTCTACTCTAGGGCCTCCAAAAAACCTGGTTGCGCCGATGTGCATGTCGTTAAAGTTGTTGAAAGGACAGAACAGATGACACTCGCTTATTTATTCATGTCTTCTTCTTCACAACTGTCCGGCTGTCAGTAATGATGAGAAATTTGCTGCTAGCGAAATTTTGAGGTGCGGCTGAGGACACGGGTCTTGTTCCACCCCCTCCCCCATATGAAGATCTGCCTATGATGTATGTACACGTACAGGGTGCGATTTGTGTCCTGGAGCAGTGGGGGATATGTCGAGCTTGGGGTATGTAGTTGCTGGGGAAGTTTGGCAGTGGGGGGATGTAGCTGTGGGGGATGTAGCAGTAGGGGGGATGCAGTTGGGCAGTGGAGGGATCTCTCCTTCCTCCTACAAATCGCGCCCTGTACATACAGTGTATATCATGCTTTGATTTTTACGCCTAAATATATCTTAACAGACATGGGGTAATAATACTGTATACATGTAAGTGGGCATCAAGATTCTGGATCTTCGTTTATGACCAGTAGACATACATGGAGTCCAAGCTCATCATTCTGTAAAGCCTGTCCAAGTTCTGGACAATCGTGGTTTATACTTAATTTGAATTTTTAATCCTTGTTTAGTTAAGCATTTGCTTTTCTTGACTTGTATTCAACAGGATGTTGAGAAACAAACTTATTAAATTGATTGATTGATTGATTGATTGATTGATGCTTTTTGTTCCAACCATAGCAGGGAATTTAGGATATTGTCCTTCTTTTCTTGAAACAAGTCAACGTCATATGCGTAGTCTGTATCCAGTAGCGGATTTACCACGGAACAAATAGTACATCGGTACTGGGCTTACCTGCAAAATTAAAATTTACGGGCCCACCTTTTCTATTAACAATACTTTTAATGATTTTAATCATTTCTTTATTTAAATAACTTTATTTTTAGAATAAAATTGAAAAACAGAAATTCGTGTAGATGCAACCACATTTTGTCACACAACGTCCTGATAAGCTTCTTGACAAACAAAAAAGATCATCACCTCCTTTTCACACTTGATCTATAAACCTGTAACTTTTCCGAAAAATCTAAAGTTTCATCGACACTATGTCGTTCACGTTCACGGAATTTTTATCCGGTGGACCTCCATGTAAATATAAATATGTACAGGGCCTAAAAATGTTAATCCGCCACTGTGTCTGTATTAGTGAGTTGAAAGTCAGCCAGCTGGAACCCAATGAAACTTGACAGAGTGGACACGAGTATAGCCCACGTCGCGACAGAATAATGCCCGTGCTAATAATATTACATATCCAGCCATACCGCAAGTAAGTAAGTAAGTAGGGTCTCGTGAACTTAATTTATAACGCTTTCGAAAGCAGGTATCGTTGGCATTGCTTGTTCTTGAGCGCGCTAAATCTACCGTTGAAATAGCCATAGCCGAAGCTTAGTGGTCAGTCGGGCAAGGTCAGTTTCAGAGATCGGCCAGCAGAGTGTGGGAGTGGAGAAGCAGCCTATACATATAGGACAATGTCTAAAGATGGACAGGGGCAGATAGATGGAGAACTTAAAATTAAACGATTAAACCAAGAAAGAAAATAATCAGATGAGTTTTTTAAAACGGTCATGGACGGATCCTTTTTTTTTTTTTTTTTGGGGGTTGTTACCGGCTTTTAGATGAGATGTTTAGAATTTAAAATGTTAAATGTTTATACCATTTGGGGAGATTTTTGGGCGGGGACGGGGTCAGTGTTTATTCTAGCCACCTTGACATTGGGGGGAGTTTGAAATGTTTGAGGGGACAAGATTTGTTTCTCCACGCTTTGGGGGGATTTCCATCCCCAAACCAACATATACATTGGGGGAATTTTAAAACTTTGGGGTTATTTCCCAAAAAAAAAAAACTAGGCCTAGAATAAACACTAGTCTGCGGGGTTATTGAGAGATTCCCAAATGTTCTGTAGTTTGTGATCTCTGAGTGAACATAAACTTAATTGCAATTGTCGGAAGATTTGTCAATAGAAGCCAATTTAAACTAAATTTTAAAACTAATAATAATGTAAATAAATTAATATAAATAAATATTAGCTTAAAATGATATAAATAAAAACTAATCTAAACTAATTTAACTAATAATAAAAACAAGTTACTAAATTTAACTCTGAAGTCCTGTGTGGAAAGGCGTAGACGCTAAGAAATCGAGAGAAAAACTTTGAGATTTGCGCTATTTGCTGGTTTAATACTGAAATGGGGGAGCATAGTTTGTAAAAAAATTACTAGTGATGTGATTTTCTGAAAGTTTGCTTTTGCGAACCCTGCGGCTGCTGTTGTTGCTGTTGTTGTTGTTGTTGTTGTTGTTGTTGTTGTTGTTGCTGCTGCTGCTGCTGTTATAAAGATGCCAAGCTGTTAATAATTACATTTTCGTCGTCTCTTTGGCTTGGCTCAGCTCAGCGAAGATTACGGATCGTAATGGAGGAGCGTAAATCGCCATTTTGAGCCGAGCGAGGCGAGGACGAAGGATTACTGCAGATTAGCGAGTTTATGTAGCGCCGCTGTGGTCTCGCAGCAGAACTGCCTTTTACTTTCAAAAACGAAAAATGCGCCTCGCAGAATGGCAGATTTCTGCCACTGACTTCGGACGAAATTTGAATAAATCTCATCTTCTCGATAAATTCCAGGCTTCAATTTGACTGGGGCAATGGGGAAGGGGTGTTTCTCTCCCCTCCACCCTGGGTGATGAGGATTTCTAATGGGGCGAAAACTTTGGATTTTCTACGGTTGACCAGGGCTGGAAAATGTGGTTTAGATACCTAGGTTTTTAGTTTTTAAAAAAGCTTATACTTGAAAAAGTTACAATCTTGGTCTATTTGTTGTTTTATAATTCGAAAAATGAAAAACTCATCTTTAATGTTTTTCAACCTTTTTACTCTCTGCAGACATATATACATGCCAAGAATATAGGGAACAGTTTATGAGTGTTGACATGTCGAACATAAAACCTAAATCATTTTTAACTGAAAACCCCCAAATTCCTGCGTTAGACCCATTGGAGTTGGACTATTTGGGGCTGGAAGTAGTAGATTTTTGAAGAAAAATAACGACCAATGAATTCCCAAAGCAGGTTTATATGCAAAGACTGAAAGATTTTCTGATATAATAGGACAGGAATACTGATTTCAGGGTGTTGGCTTCCTCCTCCGAATTCCTTGTTGCACTTCTTGAATTTCAAAATCTGTGCCAACACCTGCACTTATTGTGAAAAACGTGGACCTGAAACGGAATTAGCAGATAATTTAAAACTTCCGAAAGATAAACGTTTGCTAAAAAATTGTCTTAATCGAAAGTATGATGAGATATTTTAACATAATTAAGGAGGTTCGGCGCATCATTTTTCTTCACCATTTTTTCACTCATCAAGTCACGTGATTCACCCCCTCTTCACGAAATGGTCGGGTTTTCATGACTTCCAGCTGTTCTTGTTTTATTCCTCGTTTATATCACGTGTCCAATGTTGGCGATCACGTGGTTTTCTCATTCAGTTGTTTATGTTGTTTATTGATCTTGTCTTAATGCGATCGAGCGGATGTACGGAAGAGGCAGCGGTAAAATTGCACCGAACGCGGTAAGGTCTGTGTTTGACTAACAATCGCAGAAAAGATTGGAGAAAACGGGAGAGAGAGAGAGAGAGAGAGAGAGGCGGAGAGAGATACAGAGAGACAGATAGAACGAAAGATAGACATAGAGTTAGAGAGAAAGAGAGGCAGAAAGATAGATGATAGAGAGAGAGAGAGAAAGAGAGAGAGACAGAGACAGAGACAGAGACAGACAGACAGACAGACAGAAGAGAGGGATGGAGGAAGAGACAAAGAGAGAGAGAGAGAGAGAGAGAAACAGGCAGAGAGAGAGAAAGAGAGAGAGAGAGAGACATAGTGAGAGTTTTCATAAGTATAGTGCGTCTATGTTTGCTGCTTTGTATTGCAATGTATTTCTTTGAATGTGGATCAAAGGAGAGCGTTGCGATGATCGAGGCGGCGATATCACATGTGGCTTTTCATTTAACGACGGACACTCGACCGATGATCAGCATTTGCTTCGATCTTCAGACGATCTCTCCGATCATCAGAATCAACAAAGTCTTCGATCGCTCAAAAAATTATCTTCAGATGTTCTTCTTTGTTCTTGATCTGTCTGAACATTTTTCTCGATTGATTCTCTCCATGTCGGTTCTTCTTAATCATCCTCTTTTCTTCTTCTTCCTCTTCCACCTCTTCCTCTTCATCATCATCATCATCATCATCATCATCATCATCATCATCATCATCATCATCATCATCATCATCATCATCATCATCATCATCATCATCATCATCAGCATCAGCATCATCATCAGCATCAGCATCATCAGCATCATCATCATCATCATCAGCAGCAGCAACAACAACAGCATCATTGTTCTGCTTCTTCAACATTATTATTATTATTATTATTATTATTATTATTATTATTATTATTATTAGTTATTATAGTAGTAGTAGTAGTAGTAGTAGTAGCAACAGATCAACAGTCCAAATGAAAAAACAGTCAAAAACAGCAGCACCAGGCAAGTCATAGAAAAGGATTTTCAGTATTAAGAGCAAGAAATTTCTCTTCTTAAAAAACTTGACGAGCAAAAAAAGGTTTTCACGCACGGAATTTGCTCTCTTATTTTATTCCATCTCAAAAAGTGGGGGGTGCAGATTCCTGTGGGCCAGAAAAACACAGATTTACGCCCTGGTAGTAGTGAAGTAGTAGTGCACCTGAACAGCAACAGCAACAGCAACAGCAGCAGCAATATTGGCACATAGAAAAGGATTTTCAGTATTAAGAGCAAGAAATTTCCCTTCTTAAAAAACTTGACGAGCAAAAAGGTTTTGCACGAAACGCTCTTATTTTATTCCACGGGGTAGAAATTTTCTCTTATTTTTTGGGTGCAGATTCCTGTGGGCCTCCAGGGGGTGCGCTGCACCCCTGAATTTTTCTGGGGGTGTAACTGCAGCCCCACTTCGCACGGGCCTTCAGCAGCAGCCGTATATTCTCGCCCATTCTCAGCTCTGTGGATGTCTTTTTCTGTCAAAGGAATCACCATTTTCCGCCGCCATTATTAGCGAAATATGAGTGTTGTATTGAAACAGGTTAAAGCGCAGAAAGACACAGCCGTGAATAGCGGTTACTATTTGTATTCGGATATTTAGCATCTCAACTTTCTTACAAGAATTCATTGCACCAAAACCATCTGAGAAATCGCCGTCACCAGTCAAGATAGTACGTTAATTTTGTGACACCTGGGGGGGATAGATGGGTGCTTGGCTGAGTTCACCGTATTTGCTCATCTTAATAATTGAGGGGGAAAGGTTGTTATCTCTGAAGAAAAGATGAACAATTTGAACCAAATTAAGGTTGGAGAGGAGCATGGAAGGTCGAAACTCGAAACACCCCGCCCCCCCAAATGATCAACGTCTCTATGTATTCAGAAGAATGCTCATATCCGGGCGCTACATAAAGAGAGAGAGAGCAATTCTTATAGAAGACGAAAGATGATGAAAATGATGAGAGACTCGGACTGAATGACGTCACAGATTCCAATTAATTCCACACAGTGTAGATATATATACAGTGTACATAGATATCCTCTTTCGTTTTACAGCAATGCCGAAATCATAGATATCGTAATCAATTGTTCCCATAGAGATCTGCTGTAATCTGCAGCTTTAGGCACTTCCTCGCCACCATTCTCTCCCTCAATATCATCGCCTCCTCTTCCTCCTCCCCTTTTCTCTCTTTACTCTCTCTCTCTCTCTCTCTCTCTCTCTCTCTCTCTCTCTCCTTGCCTTCTATCCCCACCATCCCTACCCTCCGATGACGACACGTGTTGGTGCATAACTTGCCAGAGCCTCATGCACTGTTGAATATCTTATGATCCGCCTTGAGTAATTAGTGACTGCACGAGAGGATTTGAGAACGGGGTACTGTCTATCAGATCCCGGGGCATCTGCCTGGATATCCATCTTTTTGGGGCGTGTCGTCCGATCCATCTCATATTTCGAGATTGTCCTTCTAAGTCTTCTTCTACTCGGGGAGACGGTATTAAGACTTCGTCCACGCATCGTTGTCTTTTCCTGGTTCGAAGTCTTAAGAAACAGTCACGTGTCCTTTAAGACAAATGGCCTTTCCTTATCTACCCGTAATCACGTTCAAGACATTTGGAAAATATCGAGAAACCTTTTAATAAAGTTGAACATGTAATGTAAATGTAAATATCAGAGGTAAAAGAATAAGAGTAGAAAAGACAATGAGTGATTATAGATACATCAGCAGTCTACTCTACTGGCGTAAAGGATTAAAAACAGAATTAGAACTCATACACAATAAGAACTAAACAGAGAAATGGAAGTCCATAGTCACCAACATAGAAATGCATGGCACCTGAAGAAGAAGAAGAAGATGATGATGATGAGGAGGAGGAGGAGGAGGAGGAGGAGGAGGAGGAGGAGGAAGAAGAAAAAGGAGAAGAAAAGGAAGATTAAGAAAAAGGAGAAGGAAGAAGAAATGTGAACAATAATTCTGTTCAGAATTCTACAACAATTAAAAAAAATTGAGATTAGGAAAATTTCTTTCTTTATTTATTTTTAAAACGATATACATTTTTGTGTTAATTTCCCAAAATATGAATAATTAGATTAACAGTTTTGAGAACTGTCTACATTTCTGTTCGTAAGCATATATCTTTAATTAGTTGTTAATGTTGATTTTTTAAAAATGTTCAACTGAACTCTCTGATATTTCAACATCGCATCATTGGAACTTGGTTTTCCTATTATATGATGATAGGGACAGTGGCGGCTCTAGGATTTGGCAAGTGGGGGGACCGTTGGTGTGGCAACTTCTAATCATGGGGGCCAACCATTTGTTGTTTAATGTATGTAGCATTAAGTATAGGGTCCCAACTGAGGGGGGCACTGGGGGGGCCCAGGCACTCAATAGGGGGGTTACGGGCCCCCTGACCCTCCCGGTGGAGCCGCCATTGGATAGGGAATGGTTCTCGTAACATGATACTGTAATGCAGTGTCAAGTAATGTTCTAAATAATTTATGTAGAGTACTTTTTAAAATGCTCAGCAGTCATACGCGATATAGCTTGCGACGTACATGTATTGAAGGAATGAAAGAAAGGTTTACGAAGAAAGGTTCATACGCGAAAGATCAGAGAAGATCGCGGGATCTTTGATCGATGGCAGAGACGCCGCATTTGATCGATCTGAGGCTCGGATGATCATGATCAAGAGAAATGATCCATTTCGAAATTCGTTTTCGAAGGATCTTATGGAATTCCTGTGTGGAAATCACGAGAAAAAAGCATATGAAACGACAAGGCGTTAGCCAAAGACGGAGGCGGATGAAGACGCTGACAAAATATCACACGATAAAAACTGGAATATTTTGCTGCTCAGTATAATCAGAAAGAGAGATCATAATGTTGGAAAAATATATAATATATATTTAGACGATTAATAAAAATAGCAATATTATTATTATTTTTATCAGCATCTGGAACTTATGTTATGTAATAACAGGTAAAAATATATTTGAAGATTCGAAGTAAAATTCTGTTATTGTTTTAAATTAAGGCATCTACGATAAAAGACACTACGGAAAAATAACAAGTAGGGGTCTATTCAACCATGAAGATAAAAGCTGAAGATAGAGAGGAGTGGCGACGCTGGAGTATGGAACCTGTCTTTGGACAGAGCACCTGAAGAAGAAGAAGATTAAGACATCTGCGCCAATTTCTCTGCTTAAATATTTTGTCGAAATATAAGATAATATTTTCAAATATCCAGAGAAAGAGAGACAGACAGACAGAGAGAGAGAGAGAGACGGAGAGAGACAGAGAGAGACAGACAGACAGAAAGAAGGAAAGAGAGAAAGGCAGAATGAAAGGCAGGGAAAGAGAGAGAGAAGGAGAAACATGCAGACAGAAAGAGAGAGACAGAGAGAGGCAGAAAGAAAGAAGGAAAGAGAAAGAAAGACAGGGAGAAAACAGAGAAAGGGAGAGAGATAGAGACAGAGAGAGAGAGGTGACTATTGATTTGTTCAACAATTTGAAGAGGTCTACACCCGATGCGATTTGTCATTCACAACTTTGCCTCTTCGGTACTCGACGACGTCGACACTTGACTTAATGACGTCAGCACGGGCGATCGTCAATGGCGACGATGACGTCATGGCTATAAAAAGACCCTCTAGTTTCACAATGGAAATATTTTAAGACCTCTTGAGAAGATCTAGAATAACCTATTGCGTGGTAGCAACAGCCAACCACTATGCTTAGTGTTGCAATAGACATATTAGAGATAAATGCCCACCAGGGTAGCACAGTAGCAGCAGTGACCCCACTTTTTGGCCCATTCTGGCGGGTGGGGAGGGAAGAAATTGACCCATTTCATTCAATGTCGTAGAGGTATTGATGAGTGACTAACCTGTATTCAGAAAATTATTTAGAATTTTTAACAGTGTTGCAAAGCTCGGGGTTCTTAATACTAAGAATAATGACCGTTAGTCATTCAAATGACTTTTAAACAGCTAACAAAATAAAAAGATAAAACTATAATTATTTACAAAACAAAAACTGAGTAAAAACGAAAATAGCAGCTCTGAAACTAAATGAAACTAAAAACTATAATTATTAGCAAAACTAAAATATCACTGCCTTATTGACTTATAGTTAACCGATTGAAGTCGAAGACGTCACTTTGAGTGTCACCCGAGCGTCAATTCGCGTCATTCCAAGTCACCGAGACACTCCGATGACGTCAGCGCCGAATACTGCTCGTCGGATGCGTCGTCGCGGTTACGTCATCGCCCACCACGTGACCACCGGGGTACTTCCGCTGATCGTCGTCGTCGTCGTCGTCGCCGCCGTCGTTGCCACGGCGACCGAGTTGGAGGAGGAGGAGTCTCCGGCCCTCCGCTATCGCATCGAAGAGGAACTGCCTCGAGGCGCTCAGATCGGGTGCGTCGTCGACGACGTCAGACTGCGTCATCGCTACGCGAGCGACGTACTTCCGGTGTTGCGCTTCCGGTTCCTGGCCGACTCCGTCGACCTGTTCGACGTCGGGTCGTCGACCGGGGTCATAAGGACGACGGAGGTCATCGACCGCGACAGTCCGTCGCTCTGTCGCCAGAGGGAGCGATGCGAACTCAGTCTAGACGTCGTCGTCCAACCGTCGCAGTACTTCCAGGTAACAGTATGCCACAAGAAGTACCGTAAGACTACATCACAACGCATACAGTACTCGATTATAAAGTACCATAATGTACTTATACAGTGTACTTTTTCATCATATATCTCCCGTGTGATGCGCTACAACAGGGTTTCCCAAACGCAACCCTAATCACAGCATGCAATATATAAAAAAATGCATTAGGCCATCTGGCGAACGTTAGTTGAAAAGAATCTTTAGAGTTTTGAATAAATGGCAAAACAAAAGCTCTTATTCAATCCGAATGATAGTATGGCAAATATATTAGGCAGAATTATTTATATAATTTTTGCCAAATAAGACAAAATTAGAGACATAGATATTGGAAATTCTCGAAAATTATCTTTTAAAAATTTTGCCAGGAACATACCTTTATTACGCGTCTTAGAAATCCTATGAGTTTGACAAAATCGCTTAACCGTCAGGTGTGACATAAGCAGAAATAAGAATCTCTCTATTGTTAGCGGAGTTTCAGAGCAAAATGGTCGGCATACGCTTTCCTTGCGTTATTGTGAAATAATGTTAATTTTAAAAAGTGCTATAGACCGGGGATTCCAAATCTGTTTGGAACTGCGAACACTTCAGCGGCTTTCTAGCATGCCGTGACCATGCAAGCTTATTGCCAATTAAAATTGGGCAAAACACCTAATTGTCTTAATATAAGCCGTGTTTGATGGCATATAAATTTCTTAAAACCTAAGTCCACTTGCAACTCTCATCTCAAAGCTTGTGACATTGTGGCATTGGTTAGAAGGTGACACTTTTGAAACTAATTTTGCGCTACCCCGCAACCCACTAGATTGAACCCTGCGACCCACTTTTGGGTTGCAACCGCAACCCACAGTTTGAGAAACGCTGTGCCACCGTACTGGGTGGTATTTGATATAACATCCCTCGGATATAACTTGATGAATTTTACAGACCCCTAAGTACGCTATAACGAAGTTCTACTGTAATTTCCATTATAAAGTACCGCAATGTACGGTCCCATGCGATGCGTTACCGTACTGGAGGGGGGGCGTCCAGTCAAAACAGCGCAAGACAAAATCGCGTAAGGAAACTCTTTGGCATTTTCACTTAACCTCGACTTCACTTAGACTGATCCTTCACTGAATTTTGACTGATTCTTGAAATTGACATTGCCCAGCTGACCACTGCACTTCGGCTACTGCTATTTCGGATTGACCTGGCTCTAATTCTATTTGGATTTGGTGCGTCATCGGCTGATGCCCTGGGCATTATGATAGTGGCGCCATAGAAGTTTATTGATTGATTGATTGATTTCAATGGCAAATCGAGTGCCTATATTAAGAAGCAGCTACTACGTTATCTGCTTTCGAAAGCGCAACAGAAAATCGATAGATTTTACTTACTTACTTACTTACTTGCTACAGATAATCAAGATCCGAGTGGAGATCGTCGACCTGAACGACAATTCTCCGAAATTCCGCGAAGGTCACATCTACCTGTCGATAATCGAAGCCGCCCAGGTGGGCAGCGTCTACATCCTCCCCACCGCCGTCGACTTCGACAGCCCGGCGTACGGCGTCCAGAGGTACGAGCTAGAGTCCCAGTCGACCAAGTTCAGCCTCCAGAGCACCACGAAGGTCGACGGACTGCTCGAGGTACGGCTGGTACTCAAGGAGAAGCTCGACCGAGAGTCGGAAGCCCAGTACCGGATGCGCCTGGCCGCCTTCGACGGAGGACCGAGTCCGAGAAACGGTACGGCGACCGTCGTCGTCAACGTCCTGGATTCGAACGACAATCGCCCGACGTTCACGAACGCCCAGTACGAGGTGAGCATCGTCGAGAACCTCCCGATCGGTACGACGGTACTCACGGTACAGGCGGCCGACCGAGACTACGGACTCAACGGACAGGTGGAGTACGGACTGAGTCAACAGACGGCGACGCTGGTCGGGTCGAAGTTCGCCATTTCCAACTCCACCGGAACGATCTTCGTCAACGGAAACATCGACCACGAACAGGCTTCGGTCTTCCAACTGGTCGTGTTCGCCCGCGATCACGGTCCGGAGTCGTTCTCGTCCGAGGCCACCGTCGTCATCCACGTCGAGGACCTGAACGACAACGCACCGGAAGTGACGATAAGCACGCTGACGCCGTCGGCGCCGAGCGCCGCCGCGTACTCGGCGGTGATGGCGGAAGTGTGGGAGAACGCGACGTCGGGCACGTTCGTCGCTCACGTGTCCGTCGTCGACCCGGACGCCGGGTCGAACGGTCGGGTCAACTGTACGCTGAACGAGAGCACCTTCGCCCTGGTACGCAAGTTCGCCACCGAGTACCAGATCGTGACGAACGCCCCGCTCGACCGCGAGCGTACCGAGCAGTACGCGCTGACGCTGCGCTGTCAGGACGGGGCGGCGGTGTCGAGGGTGACCGAGAAGACGCTGAGGGTCATAGTCGGTGACGTCAACGACAACTCACCTGTGTTCAGCCAACAGGTGTTCAAAGGTTCGCTGCTGGAGAACAACTCGATCGGCGCGTCCATCATGCACGTGACGGCCAGCGACTGGGACGACGGCGACAACGCCCGCCTTCAGTTCTCCATCCCCGGGAACGTCGCCGCGCTCTTCCACGTCGACCATCGGGGCCTGATCAGCGCCCACAGCTCCATCGACCACGAGAAGTACGACGTCTTCCGGTTCCCCGTCCTGGCCGCCGACATGGGAACACCGACGCGGACCGGGTCGGCGCTGGTCGTCATCACCGTCGAAGACGTCAACGACGAAAAGCCGCGTTTCGCGCAGACCAGCTACATCTTCAGCGTCCTCGAGAACGAACCCGCGGGAACGACGGTCGGCAGGGTGACGGCCGAAGACAAGGACGGGCCGCAGTTCAACGCCTTCGCCTACGCCTTCCTCACGGAGACGACCATCGGACAGGGGACCTTCTCGATCAACCCCTCGTCCGGGGTCATCAGCACCCAGAGACCCCTCGACCGCGAACTCAAGGCCATCTATCGTTTCGTCGTCGTCGCCTACGACCTCAAGGTCATCTCGATGAGCGGATCGGCGAGCGTCGTCGTCAACGTCCTCGACCGGAACGACAACTCGCCGGAGTTCGTCTTTCCCCGGAAATCCAACAACACCGTCTACATATCGAACCTACTTCCGGTGGGTCACGTCGTAACGGAAGTGTCCGCACGCGATCCGGATCTCGACGACAACGCCCGGCTGACGTTCCGGATCTCCAGCGACGACGACGACGACGACGACGGCGACGACGATCCGGGCGTATTCCGGATCGATCCCGCGAAAGGAACCGTCCGAGTCGGCGCCAGACTGTCGACGATCGCCTATCGGACGTTCCGTCTTACGCTGTCCGCCACCGACCACGGCAGTCCGCCGCGGTCGCAGACGGTGGAGCTGAAGGTGAACGTCAACCGGACGGTGCCCCTGGGGTCGGCGGCGGCGGGCGTCGTCGTCCACCGCCCAGTCGAACCGCGCCGCCTCCGCCTCCGCCGCCGGCGCCATGTCGGCGTTCAGCGTCGTCCTGGTGGCGGTGCTCGTGTCCGGACTGTCGGTGGTGCTGCTGGTGCTGTGCGTGGCCGTGGCGCTGGGACGACAGCGGGAGAGACGGCGGAAGGCACGCAAACAGACGAACCGCATGGAGGCACTCCGGATGCTCACGACTGCGCCGACGGTGGCGGCGGCGGCGGCGACGGCGGCGAAGGGGGAGCGGACGGCCTCTGTTCCTTCGTCTCCGTCGCTCGAGTCCCATCCAAGGCAGACCCGAGAAGGAGGAGGAGGAGGAGGAGGAGGAGCAATGTGTAACGGAAACAACAGGGCAGCGTTGGAGAGGTCGGGACATGACGTCACTCTTGCTGGGGTGAGTTGCTCTGCTCTGGATTCAACGCCTCATCTGAAGCGGCAATACCTTCGTAGCACTACCAGACAACCCAATTCATGAGTGGAGTCCACCGATGTCCATGGGTCCAATCTTTTTAGAACCCAATCCAACCCAACTCATCAAATCTCCAACCCAACCCATGCCAATAGTAGGTTTACTTGACCCAACCCAACACAACCAACTGAAATACATTACAGTTTCTTAAACCATGACTTATTTTCTGACCCAACCCAACCCACCATTAACAACCCACCCACCGATCCACCACTCACTCACCCACCCACTCACCCACCCTAACCCACCCACGCACTCATTCACTCACTCATTTGCGTGCTTGCGTTTTTGCGTGATTTTTACATACTAACTTTACCTATTTCGTTGTTGCTCAAAGGTCCTGCTGCAAAGTCTATGCGTCGATTCGCCGGACATCGAAGTCAACCACACGACGTCAAGGTCTGTCGTCTGGAACACTCAGGCGGCGCACGAGGTAAGGTCCTCACTCCGGACCATCATCTAAGATCTCCATCACAATAGGGAAACAAAAAACTTCTATAAGAGCATCGCATGTGGACCCGCGTTCCACGGGTTGAGAAATACGTCTCTCTGACTGTGCTCAAATCCAATTGGTCTGATCGGTTGTGGATGGATTTGCTCATTTGGAGCATCATACATTGATACTTTTTCATGTTTGAAATCGGTGCTCAAAACCTGCACCAATTTCATTATTATTATTATTATTATTATTATTATTATTATTATTATTATTATTATTATTATTATTAGTAGTAGTAGTAGTAGTAGTAGTAGTAGTAGTAGTAGTAGTAGTAGTAGTAGTTGTAGTAGTAGTAGTAGTAGCAGTGCAGTCAGTAACGGTTCCAGAATTTCTTGGTGGGGAGGATGAAGTGAATTCATAGGAAGTTGGTGGGGGGGGGGGGTAAAAATAGAACGAAAAAATCAATAAACTGTGCCGAAATATTCTGACAAAGGGAATTTTTCTCTAATTTTACTGCACTTTTACCGAAAAATAGGTTGGCAAGAAAAAAGGTCATCCGTAGTTTTTCCCTGTAGTTTTACTAGACTTTTACCCAAAAATAGAGGCTCCACAAGAGAAAAAAGTCCGGAAGTCCGGTGTGGGATGCATCTCCAATCATCCCCCACCGTGGAATCACCACACTGAGTGCAGTTATTATCGATGCTATTATTTTCAAAATAGAATCTGCTATATTTCGTACAGATGATTGTTTTCAGCGGTATCTTCGATTGTCAAATTCTTTAGTTTACGTGAACTGATTCAGGAGGCGATGAATCGGGGCGGAGGAAGAGTGCAGGGCGACTTCGACAAGATCAGTGACCCTTCGATCGTCAGTTCCGTGACGGACAGCGGACGGGGAGCCAGCGGCGAGGAGGGCGAGGTCAGCACCCCCCAAGGTTCCCTCCTTTCGGGCTACGTTCGGGTCAACCGTTTCCTACCGCCCCCACCGCCACCCCCTCGGGGTTCCTTCTGGCTGCAGCACCATCACAGAGGAGCGGTGCCGGGCAGCCACCAGCAGCCGAACAACGCCCGCTGCTTCGCGGAGCTGAGCACGACTCCGGAGGAGGAGGGAGAGTCATCGAGGTCCATCCAGACCACCAGGGCCTCGCTGAGGAGGTCGACGAGACCGGATCTCATGCGGAGGAGGAGTAGGAGGGAGGAGGGAGAGAGTCCCGATGATGGACTTCCGCCGGAAGAACCAGCGTTGCTCGCCGCCGAATCCCCGGAGACGGCGGAAGTGGATCCGCCGCCGTACGAGGACGTCAACGAGATGGAAGACCGGTTGGTCGGAATAACGGAAACACCGGAAACCGGATACGACGGACGGAGGACGGACTCGACGGATCGGTCCGGAGGAAGAAGAACACCGAAGACTGAAACTGCTAGAAACGCACATTCAAAGGAAGTCGTTGTCTAAACCGACAATGGGTCAATATTTCAATGGGTCAGTGGGTCAGTGGGTCAATGGGTCAACTGGTCAATGGGTCGATGGGTCAATGGGTCAATTTATCAACTGGTCGATGGATCGATGGGTCAGTGAGTCAACTGGTCAACACGTCAATGGGTCATTAAGTAAATGGGTCATTTGGTCATGTGTCATGGGATATGGGTCGTGTCTCTGGTCTAGACAATAACCTCATCTCTTCAATAAACCATTCTCCAATGTCCGCGGGCGCTTGAAATGTTCTGGAGAGGACTTTGCAGTGAAACTTCCAATTAATTATCATCGAATATTTGTCTTCTTAGAATATCAGACAAGTTCGAAAAACCGAATTCAACGAAAAATGGAAGAGAATAAGATACGAAGAATACGGAACAGGGCTTTGCAAAGGCATCTGTGATCTTACTGATGAGCGTTCAGTTGCGCAGCCAACATCAGCAATCTATTCTAGACAGTGGCGTAGCCAAGGGGACCCCTTGGCTCAGAGATGTCCATGGGTTGGGTTAAGCTATGGGTTGGGTTGGGTCAGACTTTTACATATTAATGGTGCCATTATGGTAGGTTGGTTTGGGTTGGGTCAAGTAAACCTATTGTCGGCATGGGTTGGGTTGGGTTGGGTAGAATATTTGATGGGTTGGGTTGGATTGGGTTCGAAAAAAATGGACTGGCCTTGGCTGGCCGAGTAAAAATTTTGTTTGGCGTATTATTATTCTGTGGGTGGGGTCAGGCGCCAAAATCGGGTTTAAGGTAACAAAAAAGGAAGCAAAAATGAATACAGTTGTTGGCCTACAGGGAAGTCGGGAATGGTTGGCCATAACTCCTCCTTCGGAAAATCCTGGCTACGCCACTGATTCTAGGACTCAAATCCGGTCTCCTGCGATGCATCTATATGCGTTTTGATCGGTTGTCGGACCGCCTTCGTTTGGAAGAATTACGTCAATTGTCCTATCGCCATTTTAATTTCCAGTATCTATGGTTTTAACCGGAAGTATGCAATAATCTATGGTATATTTTAACCGTAGCGAGACAGCGCTAAAGAAATGTCTACAGAAAATATTTCGATCAGTTGTGTGTTGCTAATCAGATTTCATCTCATGGAAACTTAACTTAAAGAACTTCAGCAAGAATATCCGACTTTTAAAAATCGTCAACCCTTTCAACCTGAGGCTAAATTTAGAACTAGAAACAAATGACAAATTGTTTTGGCACTGCGTTAGGAAAAAGGGAGCCTTTGATGATGAAAATGATGATGATGATGATGATGATGATGATGATGATGATGATGATGATGATGAAAGCTAACGTTAATTAATTACATATTTATCAGTTATTTAACTCCAGACTTCATTTTAATTCTGAAATTAAATTAAACGTAATAAATTTTCGTCTGAAAACATAACTCACTCAGTTTTTACGTAGAAATCGACGCCAGGCAACAAGCAAACAGGTCACTGCAATGGCACCATGCAGCTGACCGCTACAGTTGCAACCCGCTCAAGCGAATAAACGGATTCTAATGAAATGTTGCTTTCATAACGCAAATAGATGCCTCTACGTGACTACGTCATTGCCTTCCAAACTTTTTCCAGCCACTGCACACTATCCAAGAAACATACAGTCAACGGCACACCTGCAGCCGAGATGCATGCATTTTAAATGATGCATTGCATATAGGCCTATACTAGTACTATATATTATACTCTAGTCTAGTATACAGTATAATATTGACTACCGTTTTTCATTAGTGCATATCTTCTTTGCAATCTGCAGCAATATTTCGTGTTTAACTTCATTGAGGAGATATAATTCAACTTTTAATTAACAATTAATACAGCACCATTATTATTTTGCCATTTTCCAACATTTTACCAGACCTGGAGTCAAGACCACACAACTTTCAAGGCCAAGGCGAGGCCAAGGACTTATAACACGAGGCCAAGGCCAAGGACAGCAGGTCCGAGGCCAAGACCAAGGCCAAGGACTTGTATCCCGAGGCCAAGGCCAAGGCCGAGTACTTGTATCCCGAGGCCAAGGCCAAGGACTTGCATCCCGAGGCCAAGGCCGAGGACAGCGTCACTTGACCTCGAGGCGCCTCGAGGCTAAGGCCGCGGCCTCGAGGACTCCAAGTTTGCATTTTACCCCGGCACACTTCTACCGTTGCTGCGGCACAGTTGTGTGCCGCGGCACACTGGTTGGGAAGCGCTGCTCTACGTATTAAAAAATTGCGTCTAAATCGGGTGCGGATTCTCCGATATGGATTCCCTTTTTCCGAACACAGTGTCTGTATCTGTATGCGTCTGGACATATGCACAGCAATAGGATTGATTGGACCCCTCTGTGCAAGTGGCACCAGCATTTAACAGCTGCCGCGATGATGATGATGATGTTGTTGTTGTTGTTGTTGTTGATGATGATGATGATGATGATGATGATGATGATGATGATGATGATGATGATGATGATGATGATGATGATAAGCGACAGCGTAGATTCCGAAAAGTCCGCGTCGCTCAATCTCGCTGCTCTAAATCAACGCTCTCTCGGCGGTCGAATATTCGCGCCACCCCAGCAGACGACGACGACGACGACGACGCGGGCACATTAAAGGCCGTCGTCGACGACCACTGCTGTCAGCGCTGTGTCGTCTGCTGCTGCTACGGGCAATTCCCGTCCTGACTCTGGTCGGTTGGTCGGTCGGTCGGTGCCCGTTGTGTCTGGAGTCACTAAGCCTGTGACGTCGTCGGTCGGCGGAGCATTAATTCCGCGCTTTTGCCTTCCGCAACACGTTCCCGCCATTAATTACTCCGGCCTACTTACTTACTTGGTTGCTTACTACACCGCAACACGCTGCGTTTCGTTCTTTGCTGTCTGGCGTTTCTCTGTGTCCCTCTACCCACAGAATCTTTCGCTTCCCTGTCCTCCCTCCCCACCCTTAACGTGAAACCAAAACTCAGGGGGAGAATTTCCTCCCTCTAGCTGTTTTAGGACGCATTTGCTTCCTTCTCCCCTCTGTGGGCGCCGCTGCACAGAATAATAATAGGCAATTGAAAAAAATTTGGTAGGCCAATCAAGGAGGGGTTTACCCCCAAAGCCCCATTGGCTACGCCACTGACTACACGAACTCCATAGAAAGAGGAACTGAGTCGATGGCGTCACCGGGAACCCAGAATAGAGAACATTACCGGGTATAAAATTGGGGGCATTTTCTTTGAACATTCTACCGTGTTATCTACCCCAAACAATTAACAGTTTTCAGGGGCGTAGCGACGGGGGTATATAAGTATATACCACCCCAAAAAAAAAAAAATCAGTATAACTTAAAGTTTTTAATATGTTTTTAAGAATTTAAAAGTTTTTAAAGATCTATACCCCCAATCACATTATCATCATCATCATCTTTGCTTTCTGCCAGCTCATCAGCGGCAATAGCTAGACACAAAATGTTTCCAAGAAGTTCTATCTTCTGTCAATCGTCTTCCTTCTACTATTGTAATTCCTTTCATGTTCATGTCTTCTCTGATGTTGTCCATCCACTTTTTCCTGGGTCTTCCTCTTCCTTTGTTTCCTTCTATTTGAGTGTAGAGTGCCTTGTATGGTAGCCTCCTTTCATCCATTCTGTTGACATGCCCATACCATTTT
>CM030848.1:1867500-1960000 GCA_018105865.1 Metaphire vulgaris
AAGCACGTGACTGGAAACCTAAAGATGCGAACACGTTGGACAACAATTTCCGATGTAAATCCTAATGCAGCCGCTTAACTTAACTATTATTATTATTATTATTATTATTAGTAGTAGTAGTAGTAGTAGTAGTAGTAGTAGTAGTAGTAGTAGTAGTAGTAGTAGTAGTAGTAGTAGTGGTGGTGGTAATAGTAGTAATCTTAGTAGTAGTAGCTTTCCGCAAAAACCTAAAGACATATTTATTTAAGACAGGGTTTGACTCGACTTGTTAAGCGCTCTTGTCTTGGACCTTAGTCTTGTCTATTGCGCTGAAGAAATTGTCTGGTAATAATAGTAATAATAATAATAATAATAATAATAATAATAATAATAATAATAATAGAAATATTGAGACAATTTATATAGCGCTGTAAAGAAGTCGATGATCTATTGAAAGTAAAAGTGACATGAATATTCCGAGGGAATTTATGTTTTTAGAAATCATCACAAATGCATGGAACCTGCTTTGAAACAGCGTGAGAGCTTAAAACTATACCCAGACGCGACACGAAGCGACACCTCTCGAGAGTCCATAGACGATATACCTCCTCTTCCTCTTCTCCAGAAATCCGTCCGTCTATGCCAGTTCCTCTCATCCACCTCCTCCTTCCTCCACACCCCCACCTTCTCCCCTCTCCCCGATCACCGACCGCATGCATCGCGGTCCGTCAAGCCAGATGCGACCCCTCGGCGGCCGGTAAGACCGGACGGGGAACCAGCGCAGACTGGAACCGTCGGACGGAAAAGGAATTAGAAGGCGGAAACGATAGCTTCCTTCCTCCAAACCCCGCGACTGTCACCTCTCTCCCTTTCCCCCTTCCATCCCTCTCTCTCCCTCCCATCGTCGGTGAAGTCACTCGGATTGATATAGCGCCATTTGCGCATCAACTGTTCTTCTTTCGCTGAAGCTGGCAAACGGCGTTATTCGGTGTGCGCTGTTTTCAACCAGAGACGGTAAGCGAAAAACGACGGTTAACGGCGATTTAGAAGATAAGAAAAGGCGCCAAGTAAATGGACCGTTCGGTAATCTCTCCTCGTTAATTTTCTCTTTGTTCTTGTTCTTTGATTTTGCTAGAAAATTCTTCCGTTTCTGTTCGTGCAGGGTTCGAGCAATAAAGTGTCTAGTTTGAACTTATTGCTTCCATTTTTTTATATTTCTCAATCTTACCTTACGGTTGCGGGTAATGTAATTTATAATTTCTGTAATAACTTTGATGTTCGATTGCCGTATACTTCCTTTCTTCTTTCAATCCTTCCTTCCTTCGAATATTCATTCATTCATTCATTCATTCATTCATTTATTCATTCATTCGTTCGTTCGTTCGTTCATTTAACAGTGAGCTTTCTCTGTCGACGAGAAGCGGTTTTTTGTGACGTAACTATTGTCTGCTTTACGCTTTTTAAAAGCACTCACAAGGTCTGGCGCCAAATGAATTTACTTCAAGGTCGGCATTTTAGCCAATATGGCGGCATCGGTTTTTTCTCAAAACACATTCGAAATGGTTCATCTGTTTACTTCTTAATTAACCGCAAAAACCTTGAAACCCCAGATGCTTCGCCAAGATCTCTCAGCCTCGCCAGAAGCGGCTGCGTGGGGAGGCCCAGGGTCCCAACTGAAGGCCTGTCCCCCCAGTGGCCCCCCATCGAGGGTAGTATTCTTCCTGTATATCGTGATCTGTGAAAAATATTCGAATCATGCTTAGAAATTTCCACCAGACTTGGAACCGGGTCACATATTGAGACCCGGTGACCCAGAGACCCGAAAACAAAGTGACCCAGTGACCCAGTGACCCAGTGACCCAGTGACTCAGTGACCCAGTGACTCAGTGACCCAGTCATTGAATATGTATCAATGACGTCAAGTAAACGCTGACATCACACCATAGAATTTTTCATTACATTTTATAACATTCCATAGAGTAATAATACCAATATCCCTCAGTGATAAAAGCAATTACTTGTATCTGTGGACCTAACTAATATCAAGCGGACAGTTTCTTCAGCCTTTCTGGGATTGATGAACCTGCATGCTTGGCATCTGGAGAAGATTTTAATTAATACCGGGTCTATAATCGGGTCATAAAGATGACTCGGAGACCCGGTGACCCGGTGGACAAAGGTGACCCGAATGACCCATTGACCCAGTGACCCAGTGACCCGGTTCCAAGTCTGATTGCCACCCCAACGGTCCCCACTTGCCAAATCCTGGAGCCGCCACTAAGCCTCGCCTCCATCACCTCTCCATAACAAAACGTCGGAATAAATATCTATTGAAAGTTCGTTTCTAATGAATTGTAATTTCATAGATACATTATTACTGTTATTGATATAGATAACTAAATTAATCATCATCAGCAGCAGCAGCCCAAAGTCCCCTCAGGAGCCGTCGAGACCAGTAGAATGTCGAACGATCCTTTTCCAATTTTCCCGGTCTTCTGGAGCATGAATCGCCTCCACAAGATTTAATCCCGTCCACTCTCTGATGTCGTCAAACCATCGTCTTCTGGGCCTTCCCGGAAGGGTGTGTTCTCTCCATTGCAACGTTCAGAATTCTCTTCTCTTCCATGCGACTGATGTGACCAAACATCTGACGCTTCATTTGTTTGATCGTGGTAATCACATCGCTGGCAATCGCGATTTTGCTCTTTAAGTAAGTAAAGTAAAGTAAAATCTCGTGGATTTCTATAGCGCCTTGGAAAACAGCACAACAGTAGCTGCTTATTTTTAGGCGCTCAGCCTCTCTTAAAATAGCTATGGGGAAGGTATGTTATCAGCCAGGCAATAGTCAACATCCAAAGGGTGTTTACTTCTTCATTAGTGATTTTCATTCCCCACTTTATCTTCATAGGGCGACGTTAGCATCGCATTTCGAAAGCCAGGAGTCGTCTGCAGTCGTTCTTTTTCAATGTCCAGGTTTCCCCTCCTTTTAAAGGAGCACAGTGAAGAAAGACTCGTAAAAGCTGGAGCTTTAATTAACTTCTACCATTTTTCATCCGTGATTTTGCAATTTGTAACAGTGGCTGCTATTAGCAAGTTAAGCAAATCGAAACCATAGCTCTTCCCGAGCTCATGCCCAAAGATAGGGCTCATAGGGCGGCGCTGATCTTCATTTCTAAGGCCCTCATCCGGGCCTGCAATGCGGTACATGCCTCTATTAGATATCATATTAGCAGTCAGGTGTTTGTTATATCTGCTTCCAATGTTTTATATCAGTAAGAGTGATTGAGGTGAAAATCAACATACGCTATTGATGATACATTTTATTCAAAGATTAAACCAGCGATGGTCTTGAATCATAGAATGCGGAACAAAGGACGAAACTAGACACCAACGCAGAATCAGAATACGGGGGCGTCATTTGGGGTGGGGGTCGAAGCCCCCCCCCGAAAAAAAGAAGAAATAATGCATAATGTATTAAATAAATAAATGTGAAATGTGCAAAAAATTAGCAAAAATTGACAAAAATTGGCAAAAATATAAAAATATGCACATTTGCCAAAATTGGCCCGAAAATTGACCAAACAATTGCCCAAAATTTGCCAAAAATTACCCAAAATTTGCCTAAAAATTATCTCGCCCCTCCAAAAAAAGTGTGAATACAGTTCCTCTCTAAATGCATTCACTCGAAATGCGTTTGAATTTTGAATTTAGCACATAGAGGAAGACGAGAACCAAGTGCGGATCTTAGAATTTCTTTTAACAAGCAAGAGAAGTTCGTTAACCAACCAGACTGCCTATGTTTCATAGATTTTACAAAAGCATCCGACACGGTCAAACGACACGGTCAAACGCTATCAGCTGTGGCTAGGCATGTTGTACATTACTAATACCCTCCCGCCAGGGACGTAGCCAGGAATTTGATTGGGGTATAATATGATTTAAAGGTAAAGGTTCGTCCATACTCGATTACGAGTTTCGGGCCCGGCGCTGATCTCTGGTGACAGGCAAGCAGCGACGTAGGTGGCTATAGCCATTAATCTAGAGTAGTTTGCCATTGCTTTCTCTAGACCCGCGTTTTACCTTCGCAGCCACAACTGCTACTCATTTACCACCGCCCTCTAGCGAATGAAGGCTGAGTCGACCTTAGGAGCTCCTGCGGGGTTGAACCCGTTCCGTCAGCGTGTCGATCTAGCATGTTACCAATCTGCCATATTCCCGCCTCCGTGCCATCTTCCCGGATTTGGGAGCGGCATACATCTTAAAAAGCGTTGAAAATCCTAAAAACACATTAAAAACTTTAAGGTAGCCTGATTTTTTCGGGGTATATATACCGATATATCCTCCGTCGCTAAGCCCCTGCCTCCCGCCTCAGTTAATCTATTTATTGCGCTATTTGTACAGCTAGCAAGTAGTTAGCCAATCTCTTATTCGACTGGTTTCAGATCAAGAAAGGACTCAGACAAGACAGATATATATAATTGTTGATATATATATATATATATATATATATATATATATATATATATATAATTATATATATATGCTTGCCTGTCACCGTGGACTGGAAAGGTCACAAACATAGAGTCACAGAGGTGTATATATATATATTTAGATATATATATATATATCTAACATATATATCCATTTCTGTTCAATGGCCTCGCAGATAAACTAGTAAAGCATGTAAAATCAGCTGCAAGAGAGCTTAGTATGAAAACTATAGCGCAAACAGAGCGAGCCGGCGCGTGGGGCCTGCAAAGCCTGCGACCGCAGGGGCCCCGCCGGCCTCGGATATTTAAGAGTTTTCATTTTTCTTATTCTTATTATTTGATATTTAAGAGTTTTCATTTTTCTTATTTTTAAGTAGTATTTGTTTTGTTTTTTGCTCGTCAGGTCATTTGAAGAGGCAACAATATGCGGACGACCTTTTTAAAATTTTTTTTGCTCGTCAAGACATTTCAAAAACGTTGCGTTCGTAAAAATTGCAGGGGGCCACCGAAAGTCACACGTGCGGCTCTGAGCGCAAAGAAGATCGAACTAATGCCCAACGCTAATAAAACGTTTTCAATCGCTGTGGACGATGATGAATTGGAGCCGGTGAATTGCTTTGTCCATCTGGGCGGCACATTCAATCAAGATGCGTGATACACAAAACGCGTGAAATAACAGATTGGCCACGGGCACAGTATGACAAAAACGGAAAAGCAAATCACTACGGTCCGGTAAAAACTGTCGTTTGGCCGGTGACAACGTACACGATTGCGAAGCCTGCACCATAAAGATAGGGGAGAGACTAAACAAGCAGTTGTAAATCAATGTATCGGGAAGATCAGGCGAATTCCGTGGACTGGAAAGGTCACATACATAGAGTCACAGACAGGGCCGGATTAAGGTCCGAGTGGGCCGGGGGGGCTGAGAAAAAAAGGCCGTCGCCTATACTGAAAATCTCTTGACAAGCAAAAAAAGGTTATCTCCTTCCAAATCGTGCTGAAAATCGTGCTGACAAGCAAAAACAGGTTATCTCGAAAATCGATGGGTCTATTTTCATGATGGTCCGGGGGCTATAGCCCCCTCAGTCCCCGCCTTAATATGGCCCTGGTCACAGAGGTATGAAGGATGGTCAGAAATGGCAATTACGAATTGTAGAACCACATTGAAACTAGATAACTGAGATACTTTGGTGGCCACATAATGTGAAGCACCAAAGACATCATAGGGGCTGTCCATTAATTACGTCAAAAATTTAGGGGGAGGAGGGGTTTGAAAAAGTTTGACAGTTGTTGACAGGGGGAAGGGGAAAGGGGTCAAGAGAAGTTGACGTCAACAATTTCACTTTTTACAAATAATCAAAACTAGGAAATTTCATGGAATGCTACTTATTATAATGGAAAAAAGCAAGGCAAAAAAGGTCATAACCATCACATTTTGACACTCCAAGAGCAAAAAATGGTCATCATCGCAAAAAATATTAACCTTGTTATTGTGACCTGTCATTGATCTGGGGGGGGGGTCAAAAGTTTTTGACGTAATTATGGGGGTAACTGAAAGTTGACAGTTGTTGACAAGAGGAGGGTGTCAAAAATTTCCAAAAATTGTTGACATAATTAATGGACAGCCCCATACAGGGATCTGTTATGCAGTCAGTGATGGACAACTAGTTAACTAATTAGTTACTAACTAAAAGTTCAATTATTATTTCACTTAGTTAAGTTGTTGCATAGCCATTCGGTGATCATTCAACTTACCTAAGCGAAATAGGCTAGTAATTTGTTGTGGGAGCGCTTCTGAGTGATTCTTCAGAAGAGGCGCTATACAAATACTTTTGTTATATTACATTATTAGTTATTGATTGAAATAATTTCTCAATATCTGAATAATTATAAAACCATCCGTGGTAAGAGACTATCTTCAAAAAATATTTGGGGCTCGATTTTGGCGCCCTCCACTTCGGGTGCCCGGGGACGGTTGTCTCCCCTCACCCCACCCCTTCGTCGCCACAGCTGTGACGACAGAGCTGTTAGAAGTCATATCTTGACCAAATAATCTGAACATACAGTAGGTATTGGCCTTTCTAGAACACTCGGTTGAGAACAGAAAATTCAGTGGATGACACTTGTACTTTTGCGACACAACGTCAGTTGCATGACATGCTAAAGCGCTAAACTACAGACATCCATTTATATAGCGCCGTATATTTGCGATCTGCTTGTGGCATTTCGCCAACAGCAAGAATCAGGCGGTCGACCGGGCGATTTCAACCGCGACGCGCCTTTTACGATCCGGTAAAACGACGTCGTTAGAGTCAGTTGCTGCTGCTTCCTGTTATAAGACTTCGTATTTTCTAATCTCCGTTTCTCGATACTTGGTGTTATTGTTGCGCATGGATTCTCTGTTTATTGCCGATATGTCGGTCTTATGAACCTTTAGAGTTTTCTAAGAACAAAACATGCATGAACGAGAGAGAGAGAGACAGACAGAGACAGAGACAGAGACAGAGACAGAGAGACAGACAAACAGACAGACAGAGAAAGAAATAGAGACACAGAGTGAGACAGAGAAGCAGAGAGAAACAAGGAGAGATAGAGACAGACAGACAAAGAAACAGAGACAGAGAGATACAGAGGCAGAGAAACAGAGTGAGACAGAGAAACAAAGAGAGACAGAGACAGCGAGAGACAGACAGACAGAGAAAGAACAGAGAGAGGAGAGAGAGAGAGAGACCATTTCATAGACCAATGTATTTCAGAGCATTGCATTAGCCGGCCCTTCAAACTCTTGTGTTTTATGAGGTAAGCTTGGAGGCAGAGTGGCTGAAGGCGTTAATTGGCGGACTCTCTTGAGAAGTCTCAATCTCTGGAAACTTTCAACAGGTTGGCAATGATCAACAGAAGAGAGGGAAGGAAGGAAGGAAGAAAGGAGGAAATCTAAGTCTAATTGTCTTTACCTCTGGGCCACCACGTCCTCGACCGACCCCAGGTCACAATGAAATTCACACACACACGCACCCACACACACACACACACACACACATAGTGGCGCATCAACAATTTACGGTAGGAAAGACGTCGACTTAAAAATCAGTAATCCTTAAAATTACTAAAAGAGACAAGAAGAAAACGAACTACGCAGTGAGCCAGTAAAATCTGCATCACTCTGTTTCATTGTTAATTTGTTCACAACGTCTGTGTCAAAATGCACGAAATTTGGTGTACTTCTGCAGCATGATATCCTGAATGCATATTTTTGATGAACGCATCACACCCCTAGCCTGATTTTCGCTAGGTGGCGCCGCTGCACTCTGGGTGGGACTCGAAAGAAAAACTTAAATGGGGCTGTGTTTAGAATATAGCATTGCAGAAGTGCCGGTTTTTATTCGCCCAACCTGTAAATAAAAAGCTGAACAGCCTAACACACACACACACACACACACACACATATATATATATATATTCATAAAAGGAAAGCTCCAACTGCAGACCAGATCTGTGTCAATATTTCCTTTTATAATGGCAATTCTAGACTTACCACTGAACATCAAGTTCCATTTATATATATATATATATATATATATATATATATATATATATATATATATATAGGCGAGCTTCGCGTCGCTTCGCGTCGCTTCGCTTCGCTCGAGGCAACGACCAATCCAATTCCAATTCCAGAACGACCAATCAGAACGCTCACTCAGCCAACCAATCAGACGAGAGAAGGTGTTGATGTTTTCAGCCAAACAATCAGAACGCTCGAACGCAACCAATCAGAATACAGATAAATATATATATTAAATGAAATAATGATGTTTTCCCAGAAAAATTAAATGATAAGTCAAAATAATGATTCATATTGCAATATGAACAGAGACTTATTGTTTTCCTTAACATCCGTTTTAGATCTCCAAATGAATATGCCGTCCAAATGAACAATCGGCGATCGAGGACATCAGATAAGACTGAGAGATAAGGCGTCAAATGGAGGACAATGAGACGGCGTTATCTGAGTTGCTGCGATCTCAAAAGACGCGGGTCTTCGCTGACTCAAGCGCCCTCAGAATTGCTCGATCTCGGTCTGCCTCGTCCAAATGAACAGATACGAATAGCTTCGTTCCTATTACGAGTCTATTAGTGTTCGCGATCTAAGCAAATGCAACTCTTGACCTTCCCTCGAGTCTGTATCGAAGACAACTCAGGACCAATATTCAACTCCTCCCTCTGTCTCCCAACTGACTGATAGGCTACTCACCAGAGAGCCAGGCTCCTCATCACCCACTCCTACTCCTCCTTCACATCATCATCATCGGCGTCATCATCATCTTCTTCTTCCTCTTCTCGCGCAGCCAGCGGAGGGCCGTTGCGTTGCCTAAGAACCCTGGCGACGGAGGATGACATGACGCGGAGTTGATCAATCCACCGGATCCTCGGTCGACCACGAGAGCGTCTCCAGGAAGGATCGGTACGGTGACCGGATGACACGTCGAGATGGGTGCTAAGGATCCGACGAGCCGGGACGTCCTCGTCGAGGCGGGCGATGTGGCCGAACAAAGCCAGTCGGCGCTTGATTAATAAATAGTTCGGCAAGCGGAGGCATTCCAGCTCGGGTAAGAACTTCTTGGCTCGTAATAAAGTCATACCATCGAATTCCCATGATGGAGTGGAGACATTTCGTATCGAAGGCTTCTATATCTTATGAAGGCCAACAGAGAGTGGCGTCCACGTTTCTGCGGCATAAAGCAGCACTGACATCACGAGGACCTTGTAGGCCTACAGACGAATCTTAAGATTGAGAGAAATACGTTGGTCCATCCAGATATTGTTGAGGGAAAACATGGCTGACGAAGCGAGAGAGAAGTGTCGTTTGAGATCCTCATTACAGTGCCTCATTTATATTATTATTGTAAAGCACTCTTGATTTAGGCTTGTGCCTTGTTATAGGGCTCTATAAATTATCAGATAATAATAATAATAATAATAATAATAATAATAATAATAATAGTAATAATAGTGCCCGCTTGTTGACTGGGTACTGCCGAGATATATTTGTGTCATGAACGCAACATTTCCTTGAAATCCGTTTTTTCGTTTGAGCTGTTTGTATCTTTTGCGCTGTAATCACAGATTACGTTTTCTGCTTATTCATTGGTCGACACCATTGTGTGTGTGTTGACATGTAAACAAAAATGTTTTCAATTCATGTTTAATATTATTTTACTTACGTTAGAATTAAAATGAGGCTTACAAATCTAAAATTTCTAAATAGCTATCATTAGTTTCCATCGGTGTGTAATGAAAAACTGAGGAAAAAGAGAAGAAAAGAAAAAGGAGAGAAAAGAGAGTGAAAGCGATAACAAGATGGAAAAAAACTGAGATAAAAGGTAGAGAGAGAGATCTAGTAAGAGAAGGAGAGAGAGAGATCTAGTAAGAGAATGAGAGAGAGAGAGAGAAATAGAGTGAAAGATAGAGAGATAAAAGGATGATAGAAACAGATAGATAGATAGAGATCTAGATAGATAGATAGATAGATAGATAGATAGAGAGATAGATAGATAGAGATAGATAGATAGAGAGAGAGAGAGATCTAGAGAGAGAGAGAGAGATCTAGTAAGAGAAGGAGAGAGAGAGAGAAGGAGAGAGAGCTTTATTCAGATCCTAAATGGGGTAATTCCAAAGAGAACTCTCTCTAGGCCTAAGTCTAGCCAGAGATTTCGTCAGCATAATTTTCTCGTGTGTATTCTCTGGGAACTTCGTTAATGGCATTTTATTCCCAGCGCCTTTTTTCGCCGTCGCGCAAAACAAACGCGCCTTAAGCCCTTTCATTTACGATCGGCGCTCGATTGGCGCTCTCGGGCACAGCGGCCTTTGAGCGACGATTGAGAGACACTTCCCTTCCACCCGAACACCATAACCGGGTCCGAATGCTTTTTTTAAAACGCATCACGGCAACACTTGGCCTTATAGTGTCCTCATATAATTCAACGTCGGTTATTCTTCAACGAATAGAAGGACAAAAATGGTGTTATTTGAACCTCGGAATAGAGTAGAAATCTTGAATCCATTGTCTTCTCTCCTCATCTTGTGTCTCATCTGTCATGGTTTTGTTCTAATTAAGTTGAGGCCAGTTAAGACAGCGCTAAAAATTGAATTACACTTTATAAAATGGATTGTTTAGAGCAGGGTTATTCAAATGGTGGCTTGCGGGCCAGATCCGGCCCGCCGAGGGCTGTGAAACGGCCCGCGAATATATTTTGAAACGGTCAAAAACTTTTTCTAATACATGCGAAATATTTTTAAATGCCCTGTTTTCAACTTACCTGTCTATATATTACTTAGGAACTACAGTGTACATGTATATTTGTAAAAGTAAAAACATTTCTCCGCATGTACCTCGGGTACCAGTTATAAAAAAAATTGGCCCTTCGTGAAATTTTACGTGATGACATCATTACGTAATAATGATGTCATCACGTAAAAGTGACGTCACCGTTTACCAAGCCTGTTTGTGTTGAATTTAGCATCTTAAGTAGAGGAATCAGATTATCAGAGTGAAATTTTAAAAATTACATTATCAATTGTGATTTTTAAAAAAAAAATTTAATCGATAAATTTGAAACAGCATTTGTTGAGAAAATATATTGATAATTAATACCGAATCAAGGGTGAAGAATTAACACTCGCCAGATTCATGCTCCGGTTTTAAGTGCCATATTAAGTCATTTGCACTACATGATCAGGGCCGCTTTAACATGTTGGCAACCAGGGACGAGCTAATTAACCCCTTAACTGGGTATTTAACTGTAACTCAATGTAAAATGAACGGATATATCCGGGGTCCCCAGTTAAGGGGTTAACCCGTCCGTAAGATGAGTTGTATGGGTGAGACTGGCCTAGACACTCTCATATTCGCATTTCGTCGGTTCTTCGCAGCCTATATATTGCCAATAATAATAATAATAATAATAATAATAATAATAATAATAATAATAATAATAATAATACTACTACTACTACTACTACTACTACTACTACTACTACTACTACTACTACTACTACTACTACTACTACTACTACTACTAATACTACTACTACTACTACTACTACTACTACTACTACTACTACTACTACTAATACTACTAATAATACTACTACTACTAATAATAATAATAATAATAATAATAATAATAATAATAATAATGAGGTTTAAAGTGGTTCAAGATGGTTTTGCCCTGTGTGAAAACCACTGTTGTACCTATCCAATCTAGTATCATCTATAGTACTGAGGTTTATTTTGAAATCATTCGCACTCGTAGCCATTACTATCTTCTCGTCCAGTTCATTCCCTCTGTTTGTTGACACTTTAGCGGTCAGTTAGACCTACAAGCGTTATTAAATCTGTATCTGCAATTTCTGCCGTATTTTCTAGGAGAAGTAGGCCTGCTATACTGTATTTGTGTTTTCAGTACTTTATTTTCTGGCTTTCGTAAGCCCTGGACACCGTTCCTACTGTGTCTAATGGATCGTTACACAATTTCTACATGTTCGCGTTCAATTTACAGAGCAATTGTTCAATATTGAAGCAGTCTCCCACATGTGCCGATTGAATTATTGACACTCCTCCTCCTCCTCATCATCATCATCATCTTCCTCTTCCTCATCTTCCTCTTCCCCATACTTATCTTCCTCCTCTCCTTCCTCTTCTATCTTCCTCCTATTCTTCCTCTTCATTATCTTCCTCCTCATCATCATCTTTTTCCTCTTCCTCCTCCTCCTCCTCATCTTCCTCGTCATCTTCCTCCTCCACATCTTCCCCTCCCACGACTTCAATTAGCGAGCAATGAATTTTACATCAAGGCTCTTTGCTTTATCGGAATCTCCAAGAGAGAAAAAGAGAAAGAGAGAGAGAAAGAGTGTGAGGAAGAGAGTGAGTGAGGGAGAGAGAGAGAGTACATCAAAGAGATTCCGAGCATTGAATTAATAATCGAAGGGTAAGGTGCATACAGTATGTCACCGGTCAGACTTAGACAATTCAGAGCCTTTCTGACTAACGTTCTTCTAGAACAGGGGCAATCAAACTGCAGATCGCGAGTCACTTGCGGCTCCTCTAGCAGAAACTGAGGATCGCTAAAAGCGCGAGAAATTTTGATGGAGCAGACTAACAGGCCAACAGAAGCATACAATTGCATGCATAGGCTCATAACTGTAATAATTTTGCCTGTTTGACAGTTTTATCAATAGGCCCCGTCATAGAAACATCAGCAGAGACTCGATGAAATCTTGCAAGGAATTGGGTCACACTGCCTCGTTTTCGTGTCTAATTGTGTCAATGCGACTCCAAGGCTTTTGAAATTTGTCATTTGAGGGTCGCACCTTTTTAGATGGGTTTGGCCATCCCTGTTCTAGATATCTGTTCAACTGATAATGGACACTACTCAAGAGCAAATACTCACTCTAAGTCAGGCTCTAAGCCTTAGTTTTACCAATAAAATCTTAAACAAAATTTACGCCCGAGTAGCTTCCATCGAACAGATCTGTCGTGAAAATTACACCTTTACTCTTATAAAAATTCCTCTCTTGTAACTTCGAGAAAAAATTTCTAAAAATGTTGTTCTAAAAAACTAAAAATATCAACTAAAACTAACTAAAACTAACAATATCAATATAAAAATATCAAAATATCAGATTTAGACACAATATCAATTTCTGCAATGAACAGCTGAGGTGTGTCATTGTAGGAAAGTAAAAAAATCAATTACAATTGTACGTAATCGCACGTAAGTTTAGAGCCATTATTGTAACTGTCTATACTTGTCGCTCTCATCTTGTCATGATTTATTACTCTTAAAAGTAGAAAGCACGGTGGAACGATGGAAAAATAGACAAGAAAACATAAAAATTATAGCGCAATAATGACGTCATTACGTAAATATGACATCATTACGCAATAGTGACGTCATCGCGTCATCACGTAAATATGACGAAATAGTTTAACAAACCCGTTTGAAGTTTAATTTAGACACCTTAAAGAAAAGAATAAAAGAGAGAAATTTTATGATAAAAAGAATTTTTTCGATTGTATCGAAAAGAAATTGTTTAATATGTTCAATTATTAATTAATTAATGTAGAAATTAATTTTGTAGGTGGAGTAATTTAATAACCGGAGTCTTAGGTGGAGGATTAATATGCCAGATTTATGAGCCCCAGAAGATATTAAAAGTGCAAACTTGAGTCTTCCTTTGCCGGATGTTATAGCGCCATCTATTTCCACGTGACTCCATAAGACAGGTCGATTAGTTATCCAATCTCCATATTCTGGCGTTGCCTAAATCAGCACATCATAAGACTGCATGTTGTCTGTTGTCATCGGTTGCCTTGTCCATATCGTTGTCTGTTGTCTTGACGGTTGTCTTGTACACATTGTTAACTGTTGTCTTCGGTTGTCTTTTGTCCATATTGTTGTCTGTTGTCTTGACGGTTGTCTTGTCCACATTGTTGTCCGTTGTCTTCGGTTGTTTTGTCCATATTGTTGTCTGTTGTCTAACTTGTCTTATATAAGTGTTACAGAATCAATTGTTTCTCTGCGGTTTTTCAGATCGGCGCTCGGCAGTCGACAACCGCTTGACGTAGCCATGGCAACGCAATCTGAATGACCGCCTCCGGTCAATCCGCATCGGCGTCTCTTCGACAGCAGAGCGCTGAAACAGACTGATGCCACGTGATCGTCGTTGTCGTCTGGTCGTCCTATGCGCCGGGGCAATGCTCCGTCTGCTGTTGGTCGTCTGCCTCGGACCGCTCTGGGCACCGCTGGAGGCAACCGGCGGCGGCGGCGGCGGCGGCGGCGGCGGGACGGCGGCCGAGGGGGAGGCGGAACAGGTGGTCGAAGACTCGGTCCGCTACACGATCTACGAGCACGATCCGGTGGGAAACCGGATCGGGAACCTGGTCGTCGATTCCGGACTGAAGCGGAAGTACTCCAAGGACGTCGTCCAACGCCTGGAGTTCCGGTTCCTGTCGGACCCTCCGATCCCCCTCTCCCTCGGCGCCAGCGACGGCGTCATCCGGACGTCGGGCGTCATCGACCGTGACGTCATGCCCGAGTGTCGTCAGCGGGAGACGTGCGAGGTGAGCGTCGACGTCACCGTCCAGCCGTTCGCCTACTTCCGGATCATCAAGGTGTCGGTCGACATCCGGGACGTCAACGACAATCCGCCGCGGTTCGGCGAGTCCCACCACGCCTTCATCCCGATCCTCGAGTCGGCGTCGGTCGGCAGCACGTTCCTCCTGCCGTCGGCGACCGACTCGGACAGTCCGGCGAACGGCGTCCAGGGCTACCGACTGCTCGTCGCCGATCCGACGAAGAAGTTCGACCTGAAGGTGACGTCGAAGCTCGACGGGTTCCTGGACGTCCGACTGCTGCTGAGGGAGAAGCTGGACCGCGAGACGCAGGACGAGTACTCGCTCCGACTGATCGCCTACGACGGCGGCCAGCCGCAGCCGAAGACCGACTCCATCAACGTAACGGTCAGGGTCCTCGACGCCAACGACAACGATCCGGTCTTTCTCCAGGACAGCTACGAGGTCGCCGTCGTCGAGAACATGCCGGTGAACTCCGTTCTAATCCGGATCTCGGCCACCGATGCGGACAGCGGACTCAACGGACAGGTCAGAATCAAGAGGTCAAGGGTCGATGGTGGGGTTAAGAGTCAACGAACAATGGTCAGAGACCTAATTAACGGTCAACGAGTCAATTTGGTAACGGGGTCAATAAACAGTGGGGTCAAGGGTCGAGCGTCAATTGGGCCAAGAGTCAAGAGTCAATGGACAACTGTGACCTGTCACAAGGAATCAAAATGGTCAAGGGTCGATGGGGTTAAGAGTCAATGGACAATGGTCAGATGCCTATGGTGAGGGTCAAGGGTCAATAATTAATGGTCAACGAGTCAATTGGGTAACGGATCAACGAACAATGGGTTCAAGGGTCGAACGTCAATTGGGCCAAGAGTCAATGGTCAAATGTTAAAGGCCAAGGGTCAATGGGGTCAAGAGTCAATAGTCAATGGCCAATGGTCAAAGGCCGATGGGCGATGGTCGACGCTCATTGGTCTTCAGAGGGTCGCTGGCTGAGAATTTCTAGCCGACCAATTCCACGACACAAATTTTTTTGTGTCTCGCATTTTTCCTATTCAGCCATGCACAGAAAAATGTGACAGTTTTTTTGTGGAGCGGAAGACGGGTAGGGGAAGGGAAGGAGTAAACAAGAGAAGTGACTGGCATCTCTTGTGTACTCGATTGTTTCTTAGCATAATTTCACAGCAAAAGGCTTTAATTTAGCTTATAAAAACACCGGAAGTTGAGATGTCAGTATAACAGTTGCGTTTTGTCGTTCTTTGGTAGTTGGTTTCCAATAAGAATTAAAAGACTTAGATAACAATGACGGTTCTAAAAAGCTCAGTGGCGTGAACCTGGCGTCAACTTTGGGGGGGGATAAAATCGTTCATAAAGTCAGGTCAGACCCCTTTTCATCCCCAAAAAGTCTTGACAAGCAGAAAAAGGTCATCCACAATGAGTGATTTTACCAGATTTTACCATAAGGCACAAAATATTGGGGGGAGGGGATAATTGATACTCTGTCCCCCTCTTACTAATTATTGGGGGACCGTCCCCCGCCGTCCCCCCGTGTTTTACGCCCATGAAAAGCTACAAAATCGTACAAATTTTAATCTATATAAGCGGAAAATGTGATTACTATAGACGAATATCTTTTCTTAATATCTTTGCGTCCTGCAATTCCATAATGTAGTTTACTTGTTCATTTACTATACATCTTCAGAATGAATAGACGCTTTTTGAATAGACAGTAGAAGTGCTTTTTCAGTGGGAAAGCAAGACGACGGCGTTCCCTGCACACCTTTTTCTGCCAGATTTTTGAAGTTGATGTATGTAACCTAACACCAGTACTATAAGCAAAAATTTCACTTCGGACAGTTTGATTATATATTAACTCTTTGAGTCTCTTTTGCTTTCTTGTAAAAGATGTTTCAGGTCGTGTCATGAAGCCGCCGTCGTCGCTATGCGAAGGTTGGCCGCAACGTTGAACAATAATTCTCCACTGCTCCCCCTTTCTCTTTAGCTGCTTCCATTAGTGGAGCTTCTTTCATGTTAGACCGTGTCATAGTGTTATCTATCCAGCTGGTTCTGGGTCTGCCTTGCCTCCTGGTTCCTTCTGTCAAACCCATTATTATTGAGTTTTCAATCAAGTCTTCTGTTCTTCTAGTAACAAGTCCAAAATATCTCATTTTTCTTGATTTGATATGTTTCAGAAATTTCTGATCTACTCCAGTCAAAAGATGTTTGTTTCTTTAAATAACCTGTAAATTATGGCGTTCATTGTAAAATTCAATTATACTTTCTTATGAGAAAACACTTTAAATGAGGTCGCAAACCTTTTTCCTAGAAAAAAAGCACTGGGCAGTAGATACTGTATCAAAATTGTATTAAAAATTTGTGTTAATCATCTGAAATTGGTCAAAGTAGTACGCCTGTATCAAATTATTATAGGCCTATCATAAAACGGCGACTGGGTTTTCAATTAGGCCTACAGTTGCTTGCATGTAATATTAACGACTTAATGAATCCACATTGAGTGAGGAAGGAAAGAAATTTAAGATTACATCCCCAATTTCTATACCCTCAAAATTTGTATGATGACGGAAATCGAAAAGGGTAATTTTTCTCCGATATTTGCCAGCATCTTACCCACCAATTTCCTTTTTGCTGAATCGATAAAAATGGGATTTCCCCTGTAAAATGTATGCTTTAGTGTCTATCGTGGCTATGGGCGGCGGCAGTGGTGCGAGAAGACGAAGTCGACTGACTCGACCCTTTGGGTGCTTTGAAAAACACGGAGCAGAATTCGCCGGAAAATTTATGCACAGCGCAAAAGCGGAAAAACTCCCCGCTTTTGTAATTCGCAGATCGTAAATTATTCGAAGCAAAGCGTAAAGGAAAACCGAAAAGTCTGGAAGAGCCCCCAAACAGATGCAAATATCCGACGCACAATAAACAGCCGCTGTCTCTATATGGCTACGGAACCTCAACGCGTTATGGTCTTAATATTCAGTCACAAGGGTTTTCCCTTGCATCATTCACCGCTCTTATCTACTTCTTACTGGCTCGAGTACAGAGCGGGCCGATAAAAAAACAAATAAATAATAAACAAAGTTTAAAGTGGTTCAGTAGGGTCTGCCCTGTGTGGTGATAGCATGGCGAGGGTTTTGGGTGATTTATCTGGTGGATAATATACTATTTCTCATTGACAATATTTAAAAAAAATTGTTTGGGGAATTTCAAACTGTTTGCAGAGAAGAAATTTTCTCAGAAATTTGCATGCAACATCGCGCTATATAAACTAGACGTCTTCTGGGTTCCATTTAATAGAAAATTAATCGTAGAATAAAAATAACCCACTTCGAGAAAAATGTGGCGCGAGGGATTTTCTGCTTTTCAAACCTTGAATTAATAATTTTTCGACCTGTGATGTTTGAAATAAGGGGTGAAACGCCACGCAGACCTCCATCAGCTTCTATCCCTGAGGGAATGAATGAAAATCGTCGCCCTACAGATGGAGGGTTGAAGAGACCCCAACATTTGCAAGCTTTTACCAAAGGTCCTCTCCCAGAATTGATGATTATATAATGCGCTGATCCACATTTTCCACTCTTCACTTTGCCTAACGCTTTATGTACTGTGCTGTAGAAATAGGCAAACGATGGCCAATCGAGTACTGCAAAATGTATAAACGCAGTATTTGAATTGCCCAAATTACTCCAGAGACGTCCATGGGTCCATTTTTAGGACGCCCAACCCATCCCATTAAATCAACCCAACCCAACGGTCCCAACCCATGACGGCAATAGGGTTACTTGATGAGTCAGGTAATCCAACCCAATCCACCGTAATGCATTGCAATTAGCTGTGACTTATTTTCTGACCCAACCAATGTTCCCTCTAATTTTTTTAGTCTGTATGCGCATGAAATTTCTTGTGGGCAAAATTTTACATGGAAAGTTAACTTCTATGCATGTCGAGAATTTGTCCGAAATGAACATTACTTATCTGCTAACAAGTTAATACGATTCGGAGCGCTGTTATCGGTCAATGATCCGCTTTTTACGATTTCCCCACCAGTTTATCATATAAACATATGCAGTGGCGTAAACTTGGATGAAAAAGTAGGGACCCAAACCCAATATCTTCTCCTTTCCTATGGTTGACTCTGAAAAAGTTGGGGCTCGAGTCTAGAGCCCTAATAGTAGTTTACGGACTATGATTACACATGCTGTTTAACCATATGAGACCCTCATTAGTTAAAAAATCCAGGCATGACATATCAAGCATTACAAATTTGCAAAGGGGTAATGATTTTCATGCCCTTAGAGTTTCTCTTCGATCATTACTATGCGTCAATTCGATCCGGGTCAGTTACGCTTCCTCCAAGAAGATGACTCTTAATGCGCATCATCATGTCATGTAGATGGTATTCCTCTAATTCAGTGTTTCCCAAACTGTGGGTCGCAACCTAAAAGTTGGTCACAGGGATCAGTCTAGTGGGTCGCGGGTTAGCGCGAAATTAGATCCAACAAGAGTGTCATTTTCTAAACAACACCAAAACGTCATAAGCCTTGAAAGTTGCAAGTAGGCTTATGTTTTAAAAAATTAATATGCATGCAATCCTCCAAACACAGATTATATCAAAATTATTAGTGTTTTATGAAAATTTTATTCAATTTTAGTCGACAATAAGTTTGTAGGGCCGCGGCATGTTACAAAACCGCTGAAGTGGTCGCAGGTCAAAATGTTTGGATAACTATAGGACCTATAGTACTTTTAAAAATTAATTTTATTTCTTTATAACGCAAGCAAGAAAGTGTTGCGACCATTTTGCTTTGAAACTCCGCTAACAATAGGGAATTTGGAGTGTTTACCTGGAGGTTAAGCGATTTTGCCATACTCATAGGATTTTTAAGACGCGTAACAAAGGTATGTTCCTGACAAAATTTTAAAAGAGACAATTTTCGAGATATTTCAATATATATTTCTCTAATTTTGTCTTATTTGGCAAAAATATGAATAATTCTGCCTAATATAGTTGCCACGTTTTCATTTGAATTGAATCAGAGCTTTTGTTTTGCCATTTATTCAGAACTCAGAAGATTCCTTTCAATCAACGTTCGCCAGATGGCCTAATGCATTTTGTTTGATATTGCATGCTACGATTAGGGTCGCGACCCGTTACAAAACCGCTGAATTGGGCCGCAGTTCCAAAATGGTTGGAAAACCCTGCTCTAATTGATTCCTTCTCTTGTTCTTCAACATATTCATTAAGCCAAATTGCGGTTCACAGTTTGCGCTGAATGTCAGACATGTTCCTCCTATATCCATTCGATTTGCTAGATCTTGAAACTGTTCACAATCAAGAGCAACCAAATGAACTCTTAAATGAAGTCGCTATTCGTTTTCATTTCAAACATTGGCATAAACTTCTATTAGACCTCTAGGCAAGTCCCGATTTTTGAGAGGCTACCTTAGAGAATGGGGAAGGTACATGACTCGGCTCTTCCTACTTTTTCTTCCACGTCTATGTCAATGATTTCAAATCTCTATTTTAAGACATTTCTATCGATGGCTTTCTGTTTTTTTAATTTTATCGATATTTGGAACCGCGTTCTTTGCACAAATCTTTAAATAAAAGACATTTTGCCCATAGTCTAGACCAGAAGTTAGTAAATGTATGGAAGCCGTTACAAGTTCTCAACAAAACGTGAATTTTTATCAGTAAGTACGTGTTTGACATAAAGCAATGGGGAGGAAAGTCCAAAATTTGTGCGCCCCATTTTTTCTTTATGCGCCTGCCTTGCGCCCTCTTTTGCGCGCACACACACGTATAGCTTAGAGGGATCATTGGACCCAACCCAACACACCTTAACTATGGAAAATTCTGGCCCAACCCAACCCAACCCATGGGTTAACCCATCCCATGGACATCTCTGAATTACTCTGTACCGCTTTTGCATTAGAGTAGCCACGGGGAAGCGATGGGGTCGGACCTCCTATTCTAGTTGGGATTGGTCGTAGGATTTGCGCAAACCCGTTTAGTAATTTGGGGTGGGGTGGGAGAGAGGGTAGGGAGCAAGATGGAAGAGAATACGTGAATGTGAATGTGCGGCGATGTGCCTCCCTTCGGGGTTTTCGGAACCATTTCCGGAGGGAAAATTGCTCTTTCCCCGGAAATTTTATGCAGAAATTTTTTATACTACATTAACTAACAGTAGCCCTAGCAGTGAGACCCTTGAAAGGTGACCGGGCAGTCCAGGAGTGTAGACAAAACGGCACAGACAATTCGGAACCAGGACAAATTCTTTGCAGAAAAAGAAAGAAGCTGTTTAGGTGGTTAGAATTTATGAGAATTAATGAACGAAAGTTGTATAAATTGGAAAACTGTTCGGAGCAAACAAATATGTCCAAAAGAAAGAATGCAACCTGTTTTATAATTAATGCCACGAAAGTTGTTCGTGTTCTAAAACTATTTGAAAATATGCATCTTCAAAATACTGAAGTCCGATGAATTATACAACCTGTTCAATAAATTGATGTTATGGTAGTTCATGTCTCTTAATGATACTGATTGCATCTTGTATTGAGTTCGATGAATGATAATGTTAATTCAATAAATTGATGTTATGGCCAGGCACCGACAATTGTTGTCACCCAACCGTCGGGGCGAGATTAGCATTTATTTAAACTCATTAAAACTTTGCTCAGAATTGTCCTGCTCCGAATTGTCCGCGCCGAATTTTCGGTTCCGAATTGCCCTATAGAACCCCATGAAATCTCCATTCAGAATGGTTGGCGTGAGAGGCTGAAAAATAGGGGGAAGATAGAGGGAAAGACTGGGAAAATAGAGGGAAGACTGGAAGAAGACCACCCAATACGATTAGTAGGAGATATGTGGTGGACCGGTCGAGATACAGTAGATACTTCATTATAACGTACCCAGCACGAGTGTAAGATTTAGTACGTTAAATCCGAGGTAGGTTATATCAGCACCATCCAGTACGGCAATGTATCACACAGGACCGTACATTGCGCAACTTATAATCGAGTATACGCTATTCCCGGGTCCGTTATAACAACGTTCTACTGGCTGCACTTAGATGGAAGATATGATTGCATCTTGTCTAGGTATTCTTTTCAGGTCGTCTATGGACTTAATCCACAAACAGAACACCTGTACGGCAACGTCTTCGCCGTACGCAACACGACAGGTGAGCTCTACCTGGTGGGACAGGTGGACAGGGAACGCTCCGACGTCTACCAGCTTACCGTCACCGCCGAGGATCTCGGGACCGACTCGCATCCGGTCGACATCACCGTTACCGTCAACGTCGCCGACCTCAACGACAACCGACCGGAAATCGTCGTGAACACGCTGATGACGACCCGAGCGGAAGTGACGTCGGTTCCGGAGAACTCGCAGACGGGAACGTTCGTCGCGCACGTGACCGTGACGGACCCGGACGCCGGCGAGAACGGAACGGTGCGGTGCCGGATGGTGTCGGCCACCGCCGCCGCCGGGGTCAGTTCGCGCTGGTGCAGCGGCCGCTCCTACTCCAGTCGGAGGCCGAGTACCAGCTGCTGACGGCGGCCACCCTGGACCGCGAGACGGTCGACCGATACGAGCTGAGCATCGTCTGCTCCGACAACGGGATTCCGACGCAGACGACGGTCAAGCTGGTACACGTCATCGTCGGTGACGTCAACGATAACGCGCCGGTTTTCACGCGTGACATCTACGGTGACGCCATCGCCGAGAACAACGTCATCGGGGTGTCCATCCTACAGGTGAACGCATCGGACAGGGACGAAGGTACGGATAATGTTTACCCTTTTCCTTCTGCTTCTCCCTTCGTTTAGTATCGTTGTTCTTCGTTACCGATATGTATCGAACTATGATTTGTTATCGAAATAGGAGTAGGCCTATGCTTTGTTACGAATACGTAATGTATCTTAGTTTTTACTTCAATCAATGTATTTACCTCATTCACTTTTATTTTGAGTATTAATCGAATACTTTTAATGTACGGATTTAATTGTTTTCCATTATTTGTGAATTCTTGCAACGATAAGGCGACAACGGAAAGTTCGGCTATCGCGTTCAGGGACCCAGTGCAGCCTTGTTCGGCGTCGATGAGCAAGGGGTCGTCTCGGCCAAAGAGGTGTTTGACCGCGAGGCAACGAGTGTCCACCGCTTCCAGGTGTTGGCGGTCGATTCCGGCGTTCCGTCGCTCACCGGAAGCACCGTCGTCGTAGTGAACATAAAGGACGTGAACGACGAAAGACCGGCGTTCATCCATTCCACCTACTCGTTCTCCGTCTTCGAGAACGAGCCCATCGGGATGTCGGTCGGCAGCGCCTCGGCGAGGGACCGGGACCTGCCGCCGCACAACGTCTGCGTCTACGCCCTTCGAGGGGACTCCGCCGCCGCCTCTGCCGACCGGTTCTTCGCCGTCGACGCCGCCAACGGAACGATCCGGACGCGCGAACCGCTCGACCGCGAGAACCAGCCGCTCTACCACCTTGTCGTCGTCGCCTTCGAACCGGATATGACGTCGTCAGCGTCGTCGTCGTCGCCGTACAGCAGCACGGCGAACGTCATCGTCTCGGTCGCGGACAGGAACGACAACGCGCCGGTGTTTGCGTTCCCTTCGCCGGTCAACTTCACCGTCTCCGTCTCGACGCTCGTCCCCGCCGGTCACGCGGTCGCGACGCTGTCCGCCACCGATGCGGACTCGGACCGGAACGCCCGGATCACCTTCGGATCGTCGACGACCACGACGACGACGACAGCGGCTACTTCCAGGTCGATCCTATCCAGGGCTCGGTCTTCGTCGTCGGCGACTTGTCCCCGCTCACCACTCCCCGGATGTTCCGGCTGCGCGTGACCGCCACGGACCACGGGGTCCCTGCCCTGTCCACGGACGCCCACCTGCACGTCGTCGCCAACGATTCGATCCCGTTCTCCGTCAGGTACAATCGACACCAGACGACGGTTCTGGGACTCAGCAACCGGATTATCCTGCTCGTCAGCGTCGGATGCGGGGTCCTTCTGCTGCTCAGCCTCGTCGTCGCCGTGGGGGTGTGTATGACCGTTAGAAGGGCGAGGAGTGAGCGGGGAGGGGGAAGTACAGTTGCCGAATGGAGTCGGTCGACATGCTGACGGTGGCACCGAAGGAATTCAAAGCGAATTCATCGGTGGAGGGAACCCCGGTGAAAAAACTTCCGTTGGTTGATAATTCTGTGAATTTCGACAAATCGGATTCTCTCGCCTTCGCTAAAATGCAGGTGAGTTCGCTGCCAGTTTCACAATTTTTCTTGCCACATGAGTCGTAGCTAGGGTATGACAGTTTCTCTGGGTGTCACTTGAAGGGGGGCACCAGAAAACTCTGAGGTCTTGCTTTGCTACTCAGCGTAGAAAGAGAAGAAACTGATAAAACTGACTTTGAGCACATCATAGACCAGTTCGCATCAGTACAAGCAAGAAATGCGCATTTGTAGCTTCAAATTCTGTCAATAAAAGTCATGATTTGGTATTTATATTTGTCAACCTGCCAATTTGATTATCTGGCCCCCTGCCATGAGCGCCAAATATCCAAGGTACACGCCTGCTTAAGACGAATACTTGACATTCAAGTATCCAGAGTACCCAACCAAATAATAAAGCAATGGCAGACATGGATCAATGCCTATATTCTCAGTATTGGAAAGTTAAATTTTTGTAGGTTGAAAATATGAAAAAAAGTTGACGATAGCTCTTGATTCTGAATATTTCCAGTTAAAACTCAGAACATTTTCCAATGAAACGCCACTAAAAAGTCTCCACTCCTTTATTCGCCGTAATTTTCTGTCCAGCTTTCCAACCTCAATTTTCGATTGGTTTCTTTTCGTTTACCTTTCATTTGGCGCTATAGAGTTAATAAGCTAACGAATGGATCTTATTGATTTCAACTAAGCTCTATCTGGTCAGGTTTTTCCGATTTTCGAATTTTCTGCGCAATTTTCAGAAAATCCGTAGAAATTCAAAGTTCTGCGCAATATTCTGGCATCGTTATGTCCAACAATCTTCAATTTTCTACGAATCAAGTCGTGTAGAAACGCGGATTTTTTCTGGAATAAAAACGAAAAACTTTGAAATCTGAATACACAGACTGAAGCAGTCTGTTGCACTGCCCTGTCACGTGATTTATCGAAGGATTGCCACTAGGAGAGCTGAAGATATATGTATACGTCGACCGCATATCTTTCCAATCTTGAATAATTCTGACAACTATTTCAGAAATATATTGGGATTGTTTGCGACAGAGACTCCATCACCAGTCGCCATAGCAACCGCAGTAGATAGTAAGTGTATTCCGGCGCAGAAGCCTCTACAGTCTGCAGCGTCGTTGTTTTGAATTCGCGTACCACTGGATCTACAATCTCAGCGGTTCTCAGTCCGTGGTCCGCGGATCAAAAGTGGTCCGCGAGAGGGCGTCTAGTGGTCCGCGGCATATGGTGAAAAAACAAAAAAATTACGGATAACGTTTTTTTTGCTTGTCAGCCTTTTTGATAGGCGATAACGTTTTTTTGCTTGTCGAGCTTTTTCGGCAGACACTGGTTTCATATTTCTCAGGTGGTCCGCGAAAAATTTTTGTAACACTCAAAAAGTGGTGCGCGAGTCAAAGGGGTCTGAGAACCACTGATCTACATCGAAGCAGGGCCATGCACCAGACAAATTTGCATCGTGGATGAGTGGACCAATCGCAGCCGAGCTACGTTTTCGATTTGAATTTGTTACGGTCAATCAATAGACTGCTGTAGCGCAGTTAAGAGAGCGCCAAGAACGAGATGTATTTGACATTGACTTATAAGATCTTAATACTTAACACTCGGTGTCAATATCATTATTTAGTTTTCCAGTTTGATATAGTGCCTAACATTCCACGTACCAATTTTTAGCATCTCTTTTTCTCTTTCTGCGTCCTATATCTTCATGTTGATGTTCGAACAGTAGCTGGTTTACGGTCGAGAGTGTCACCTGTCGTTCACGACCTTCCCTATACCGGGCGAGAAGCTCGAGTTTTCCTTCAGAGATTCCTTAACGCCGTTTCTCTCTATTTGTTTTCATTGTCTATCCATGGTTTCCTCGGCAATAGACGACAGTGGGTTGCCATTACCTTCTGTCGGTTTTTATACGGTTTTCTCCTTCGCAGTTCTAGGGTCATTAAAAGTGTTGCACCCATGCACCTACAAGTGTCTTTGTACTACAGAGCCTTGCTGATTTCAATAGTCCATAGCCTCTGTCCAGTACTGAGTAATGCTGCTTTCCATACCCAGGACTGTTTATTGACTAGTCAAGTAGTAGTAGTAGTAGTAGTAGTAGTAGTAGTAGTAGTAGTAGTAGTAGTAGTAGTAGTAGTAGTAGTAGTAGACTTCTTTAGCGCCATTGTAGTAGTACATCTGCACCAGTCGATGGTCGCTTCAGTGAATAATCGTAGTCGTGAATCATTGTCCGTGGTGAATCGAGGTTGTAATCCAAAGGTCAGTCCGTACTTCCAGATTCCAGGTTAAGGCGGATATGCAGTCAGGAATAGATGTGTTTTAAGTCTAGACCTGAAGGTAGTAAGACAATCAGTTTGGCGGACCTGTACCGGCAAAGAATTCCAAAGTCTGGGTCCGGCGACAGAAAAAGCACGTTTTCCAGTAGTAGTCCTGCTATAGGGTATGTAAAGAGTAGTAGCATCAGATGACCTCGTTGAGTGCTGGTTGTCTTGAGCAGTCAGTAACGATCGGAGATACATTGGCTGATTTGTGTGGAGCGTCTTATGCACAATGAGACTTATCTTGAATTCAATTCTTTGTTTGACAGGTAGCCAATGAAGTGATTTTAGGATGAATATGGAATATGAATATCCAGTCTAGATCCGCCGTGTCTTGTTATTGACAGTGACACCTCGATATATATATAAATATATATATATATATATATCGACAACATTCAGGAAGTAGCCGCTATCGCTACCATAGATAGTGGATATTTCTTTTGGAATTGATTGTCAGTAAGTAAGAAATAAACATAGGTGTGACAGGAACAGGGTCCAGAATTGAGTAACATAGAAGATAAAGAACTGCCAAAACAATGCTACAGGTTACAGCATAATAAAAAATAAGCAGTACTGTATAACAACGAAGTTGACGAAAATGTAGTTAAACTTTTTGTTGTAACTATTTTAAGAGATAGGGGCGGAAGATGGCAGAGTGGGTTACGCGTTGGAGCAGCAGGCTCACGTAGCGGGTTCAATCCCCGTTAGCGCCCCTAGTCAGTGGCGTAGCGTACACTCGTGCCGCCCATGGCTCTTGGAAAAATTCCGCCCCAATTTGCTCTTATTATACCTGACAAGCAAAAAAGGTCGTTGCCGCTGAATTTGCCGTCCCTTGTACATTTTGCCGCCCCCTTCGCCTTCGCCAAAACTCCTCAGCGACCCTACAAACAAGCATAAAAGGTCGTTTCCAAAATTTTCCGCCCCATCATGTGTGCCGCCCATGGCTAGAGCCATAGTAGCCATTGGGACGCTACACCTATGCCCCTAGTGGCTTTCACGCAGGCAATAATGTCTTCTAAGCCACTTTGAACCATGCTAAGCTTTGCTGCAAGCCTGTAACTAGTTAAGAAAAAAAGTAGTCAAACTATTGCTTCAACTAAATTATTTTCCAGTTAAACTACTAGTTACACTGTATAACTATTTTAGTTAACTACAGTGCCCATCACTGGTTGCTGTAATGTATTTATTTGTGAGGGTCTTTTTAAGTTGTGTGAAGGCCGTCTTTTCCATTTATATTCTGGTTTCAAGGTCCTTTTAACTTCTTCCATCGCTTGTGAAAATGCTTCCTAGATATTTGAACTGTGTTACCTGTTTTATTTCTATCCCCTATATTGTAGTCTACAAATAGAAATTTCTTTCTGTTTTGTTATTGCCATACAGTACGTCTTTTGTATTTATTCTTAGTCCTTTCTTTTCACTCTCTTCTGTCACCCTGTCTAATAATGCCAACAACACGGCTCAGAATTCTCAAAGCTATGTATGATCAGTTCTGATGTACGGATCAGAAACATGGATTTTGACAAAACCAACAGAAAGGAAACTGGAAGCTGCAGAGAGGTGATGTTTCTCAGACGTATGCCAAAAATCCATAGTCAGAAAAAAATAACCAATGAGGAAGTACTAAAGCTTTAGGTATAAAAAGAAAATTGCCTAAAACCATGAGAAAGAAAGAGTTGGAATTTTTAGGACATCTAATAGGAAAGGATGAATTGGAAAATCTAGTTATAGCAGGGAAAATAGAGGGGAAAAGAGCAAGGAGAAGACAAAGAATAAAGCATACTGTATACAGACAGCCTAAGAGAAGCAACAAAGAATTAAAGACAATATTGAACTGATGAGGAAAACCAGAAACAGAGAAGAGTGGAAATCCATGGTCTCCGACGTAGCATTACAGGAAGTATATGATGAAGAAGAAGAAGAAGAAGAAGAAGAAGAAGAAGAAGAAGAAGAAGAAGAAGAAGAAGAAGAAGAAGAAGAAGAAGAAGAAGAAGAAGAAGAAGAAGAAGAAGAAGTCAACCTTATCGCTACAGATGCAACGTTAATTAAGTTACTCATGAAGCAAAACCAGTTTAAAATATCTGTAAATAAAATTTAACCACGAGCTGAATTGTCCTTCGGCTTGTCTCACGATCGACCTTAACCCCTTAACCGTGTATTTAACTGTAGCTCAATGTAAAATGAACAGATATATCCGGGATCCCCAGTTAAGGGGTTAATGAATATCCGTACACCAAATGGAAGCAACTTAAACACTGATCAGTTATCCAATCTTTTTTGTCAACAGCTCATCAATCAAATCACACAAATACTCTTTTATTCAGCCTCACACACTCTCTCTCTCTCTCTGTAATTGCACTTCTCTTTTACAGGGGCCTAGAAGTGGCAAAGAGTGCAGTCTGCTTTAGACATAACCAAATTCGTAAAAAATAAATGTAAAATACAGCGTAAATAAGTCAGTCAGTGACTGTTTATAATTATCTACCTGCCTACCTATTTACCTATCCGACTGTCTACTTACCTATCTATCCATCAATTCATCCATCCATCCATCCATCTATTAACCTATCTATCTATCTATCTATCTATCTATCTATCTATCTATCTATCTATCTATCTATCTATCTATCTATCTATCTATCTATCTATCTATCTATCTATCTATCTATCTATCTATCTATCTATCTATCTATCTATCTATCTATCTATCTATCTATCTCTATCTATCTATCTATCTATCTATCTATCTATCTATCTATCTATCTATCTGTCTGTCTATCCATCCATCCATCCATCCATCCATCCATCCATCTATCTATCTATTTATCTATCTATCTATCCATCTATCCATATATATATATATCTATTTATCTATCTATCTATCTATCCATCCATCCATCTATCTATCAATCGGCATGCCTATCTGGATAAAGAGGTACGGCTGTTCTAGCTGTTCTGCAGTGATCATAGCCTATTATTTGACGTCTATGGTCCGACTCCTTCTGGTTTATTGGTATCGGCTAATGAGGCCAGATCTCAGCCTCGTTCTGGTCTTATGATAGTCTAATGAGGCTTCGGTGGAAATATTCGTACAGTCGATTGCGTTCCGTTCTTAAAAGGCGAATCGGCGAATTTTCCAGGAAATTCCCGGGAAACACCTGTTGAGCCTTTGCACGCGTCGACATCAAAGATTCAAGACCGTTTGATGCACGTTTTACCCACGAGTGCACGAGTGCAAGAATCGAAAATCGGAATTTATTGCTCACTAAACGTCGGTTCAATCCGCAATGCTCACTAAACGCCTAACGACGCTGTTATATATTGCCAATTCATTTGCTAATAATTGTCGCGTATTTTGACAAATCTAAATTCTCAGCGGAAAACTATGCGAAATTTTACTACACTAATGAACCAATAAGCTAATACTTAATTAATAATATAATTAATTAATTAATGAACCAATAGGGCAATTATCAACTAATAATAATGAAATAATAAACAAAACACAACTTTTTAAAAGCACTATAGGGGTATCCGGTGTTTACCAACAAGGTCCGGTTGCTCCGCCCACTGGTGAGGCAGAAACCATAGAAACCATTGTTGTCTATTAATAGACGCCAATGGCAGAAGCAGATTTCTTGCTGGTGGGCATAGATCAGTGACCATAGAGATTGTTCTGGATACTTCTATTGATATGAATGGCTGATCAATGAAAACCGATGCTGCGTCAAACTGCGGTTGAATAATCTTAATGGATTTGCGCTATATAAACGCGTCAAATGTCATTTAGGGAAAGACAAACTTTGGTAGCAACCGGAAATATAATTATCGAATTTTGATCAGTAATTGTTGACCATCAAAGTAAAAGGTTTTAGAGTTTGAACATATTTGAAGTTTGAGGATATTTTCGCTGAAGAAACATAAATTTCATAAAAATCATATGGCCTCCGATGACCTCAAACCATTCTCAATTACTATCACTATCACTATTATTATTATTATTATTATTATTATTATTATTATTATTATTATTATTATTATTATTATTATTTCTAGCAAAACATATATCACCTGCCTAAATCCTGGGATAATCTGAATATTCCAGAATGAGAAGATACAAATATGTCAAAAAATCTATGAGGAAAAGGAAACTTGATTTATATAGCGCATTGATTTTAATATATTATTCAGCCTAAGGCGCTACACAGACCATACAAAAGTTAACTGGAGTCGTATGAACAAATGCCATGAACACCATATGAACATTGAACACAGTGAGAGACGGAGATAGATCTATACTGTATGTATTTATTTATACTCCAATTGTAGCGAGATAAATATATTGCCAAGAAACTGAATGTTGACGTCTGGATAATTGAATTCGCTTCCCGTGGTTTAACTTATGCCGACTGTCTACCACAATCCGTCGCCGATAGCAGTGCTTAAAGATTTTTCAAATGCAGTGGCGTTTTCGGGCCCCGGGGGGGCCCCAAAGAGGGGTCTTAGAGGTTACAGATAACACTTCTTAACTCTAACAATAAAAGATGACGACGTGCTTTTTTTTTTTTTTGCTCGTCATGAAACTTTGAAATGTATGACAAAGATACTGCCACTGTTCAAATGTATCTTAGATACAGATAGGCCTACAGATACATGTGAGGAAATGTATCAAAGATACTGATACTATATACATGATATAAAAAGTATCAAGATACAAATACAAATTGAAAGTATCTTGATACTAGATACTTTTAAAGATACTTTATTTAGAAGTTAATATTGATAAAAAAATTTCCAAGAAGAGTTTGTTTCAAAATAAACAAACCTAGTACGGAGAAAATTAGTCATAGATGCAATGCAAATTTACAACCAAAGAGGTTGTCATACTAAAATCAAATTATATATCTCTTAATAATTTAGCTTAAAGTATATTTGAAATGTCCACACATCACCAATATCCAATATAGTCAACCTCTATTGAGAGTTTTAAAAATTTTATCTTGATACAAGATACAAGATACTTTTTGTATCTAAGATACGTATCTAAATACATGTATATCTTAGATACTTAACAACACTGGCCGATAGGTTATTTCTGTTTCATTATGAATTCTCTATGTTCGGTATTTTGCAAAAATTATCGCTGTAAAAGAGAGAGAGAGAGAGAGAGAGAGAGAGAGAGAGAGAGAGAGACAGAGACAGAGAGAGAGACAGAGACAGAGACAGAGACAGAGACAGAGACAGAGACAGAGACAGAGACAGACAGACAGACATACAGAAACAGAGACAGAGACAGAGAGAGCGAGATACAGAGACAGAGACAGAGACAGAGATATATAGAGAGAGACAGACAGACAGAGACAAAGGCTGAGACAGAGACAGAGAGCGAAGAGAGACACAGGCAGACATATAGATAGAAACAGAGAGACAGAGAAACAGAAACAGACAGAGAGAAGAGAGACAGACAGACAGAGACAGACACCGGGGAGGGAGAAAGAGACAGACAGACAGAGAAGAGAGAGAGAGACAGTCAGAGAGAGAGAGACAGAGACAGAGAGACGGACAGATAGAGATGCTAAGGCATGCCTCATGCTTTAGCTGCGATGGAAATGCTAAACCCGTATCCGGATTTCTGGCGAAAGGAAGTGGAGCATCTTCTTCCGCTCTCTGTATGAACACCAAGATCGATGACGGATATCAGCTGTCATATGAAATGTTTAGGACCTCGGTGACAGCCTCCGTTCCAAATATTGTGCCGCGCCAATATTGAAACAGTCTGAAAACTGTTGTCAATAGCGACAGAACCCATTTGTATGCGGTGCGAATGTTCGGTTGTCATGTTCTTTGTGTATCTTTATATTAGTGAATCTACTAAGTTTATATGCGATGTTTCGTTTCTGTATGGGCGTCTGTGTTTGAGTTTCAGTGCGTGTATGCTTGTCCGCGTGTGTCAGGGTGTCTGTCTTTGTGGGCATTACTGTGTTTGTGTTCGTGTGTGCTGCTGTGTTGGTAGCGTTGGTTTCTAGGAATTCTCGTTCTACATTTCCGTCTCTTCATTAACCAGAATGCCATTCCAGCATAACATTATTATAACATTATGCATATATTTATGAATATCTTACCTTCCAATTCTATTACTTATATGTGTCACACACACAATCAAGCAATGTAATGAAAACGTAATGCAGATGTTTTGAATTTATTTGGAGCTCCAATTAGCTGGACTACTTACTAACCCCTCTACCGACTGCACAGAAATTCTTATCTAAGTTATTTTCAGTCTTAATTTAATTTTCAGACCAAAGACTTCTTCACATTATATATATATATATATATATAGGCATACACTGTATATCAGTTTCCGTTCCTTCTGTTTCTTAGATCCAGTTTGGGGACTTTTGAGTCTAAACTTTGTAAAGATCTGGCCCTAAATCTAACTCATTGTTACCGAGATTTTGTCAAAAACGCAAAAGGATGTGCCATCCTTTCTTCACGATTTACAAAAGCCACCTCTTAGCTCTCTCTTTCTCATGAAAACCAGTTACATCCTGGTAACAAGTAACATCCACAACGGTCATATTTCACCCTTTTAAATGTCTCGCGTTGAGCTCATCTGCGATTTCAAAAGGTTCATTATTCAACCTGTATGCTCAGCAAACCTTGGCACATTGTTCAGACCATTTTAATGTCCACCAATCTGTGTGAATGCTCGATATACTGTATACAATTTCCTATCTCAAGGAGCGAACCCGGATAGACAGGCGATCTCAACGCAGAAATGACGCTCTACTGAGTGTGGGTTGGAGACTTGATGGGTTGGATTATAACAAAAATAGACCCATGGCCAACTCCGAGGCACAAACTAAATAGACGTAGTTTCAACGCACATTCATCTACCGTCACAATAAAAACCAATTGACAGAGATGTAGTACTTGGTACTTGGTACTTGTACTTGGAGTCCAGGTACTTGTACTAGGCGGCGCACTATTATCGGCCCCGTCGGCCAATTGGCCAGGACTTTTTGAAGAGGGTCCAAGCGAATGATAGGTCGGGCGGGGTGCAAAACCTTTAGAAGTAAGAACTGAAGAATTGCGATTCTTTAAATTGTTTGGTTAAATTCTCACTTCGAATTTCGAAAAAAGCCGCTGTCGCTGGAGGGCGAATGCTCTGCCGAATAGGGCTTTATAGTTGCAAGATCAGATAAGATCAGATAGGCATGTCATATTCTCATTTAACCAGAAGGCGTCAAACACGGCAGTCATAATCTTATTAGATTACACAGCTGCTGTCGCGGGAGGAGGAATGCACTGCCCAATAAGGCTTCATAGTAGAAAGATCAGATAAGATCAGGCAGGGGTCATATACACCTTTAACCTTTCAAACGCAGCAGTAACGTACGTCTATAAGTTAACAGATTAAAAGACGGCGGAAGGCCCTTTGACGAACCAAGTGGGGAGACGGTGGGCGAAAAGGCGAAGGGCAGCAGAGGGCACCAGGGAAGCAGTAGAGGGTGTTAGAGGGTTTCACCGAGAGATGGCAGTCGGATTTGGGTCCCGATCGAAAGTGATCAGTTAGAGCTTCACCGTGTTTGCATAAATTGCGGAAAGCAATCTAACGACTTCAGGGATTGATTCAATCGTTCAACAGACAACAGCGCTTCGCCATCGACACAGTGGACAAGTTTGTTGTTAAACGTCGTAAACTGAATGTCGAAGACCCTGAACAAACTGTAAGTACTTCAGATACAACATCTGCGCAAATTATTCCATAGTGATGAGTGTAGGACTAGGACTATGCTACGAAAAACTATAATCGTAGGCCTATAAATCTCAACACTAGACATGGTCACCCCCAAGATTTATGGGACTCCCCCGAGTTGTTTTTCGCCATAGTTTTCATCCTTCACAATCCTATTGTATGGAGCCTTATTCTTGATTTTATATCTTCTTGCTGACTGCCTGTGCTTTCAATCACACCTTCAACACATCTGAATGGCCTGACTCTTTCCATGTTTTTGTCCATTCATTGTAATATTCACGTTTTTTGTACTCCCTTTCGTTGTGTCCATCACCCTTGTTTTTGTTTCACTTATTTGTAGCCTAATCCATAGTTTTGCCTGTATTACTCACAGGTTACGTCGTTATCGCCTAATAACATAAATGGTTCAATTGAAGAAGATCTGAGACACTTTGTATTAATTCTAAATGCAAATCAACCTACTGATATATCTGTATATCCGACAAAGTTAGATGCAAAGAAACTTCGCACGATAAAAACCTTCTTAAAACGTTTCTTTTGTTATAAATCACAATTGAAAATGCATTTTGGCTATCTACTGTAAGTTAGTTAGGCACCTCGACCCTCAACGACCGCTGCCGTTATATAGTAAACGGGCCGGGGTACTTTTTATTGTCTTCCGCCGCCTCTGGGTACTTGTACTTGTATTTGAAGTATTGTGTACTAGCTACATCTCTGCCAATTGATTCAGAGACTCTTAATGGAAGAGGGTCCAAGCGAATGACGTACGATGCATTGCAAAATCCTCGATTAGATGCTTATTTCATTTTTCCTAATGTATTCCTTCCCACTAAGCGTACACAGGGCCCCCGCCGAGAGGATTTCCGGGCCTCTGTACAAAAAAATGGCCACTGGCCCATGACCTGACAAGTGTTTGTAAAAGTTGATGACCTTTTTTTGCTTGTCAGTATTTTTATGCCATTAATCTAACCATCACCGGGACCCGGGCCCTTGGAGCTCCGTGGGCCCCGGAGCAATGTTCCGGCTGCACCCCCCCTCTCCTCAGACCTGGGCTTACAGTATATTTTAGTATAATTAAATTTACCGATGAAATATAATAGTATTAAATTATTAAATACATGTTTGAATTCGAACGTGGCTGGGAAGGTAAAACCCTAGCGCTATACAGTACAAAGTACGGTCGATTTGATTTTGCATCGTTGAATTAAGCCAAAGTTTGCCGGACGATGGGGACGAATAATTTGGGCGTTGGACAGGGGGGTGGAGATGCGGTGGAGACGGAGTTGCAGGGTGGGGGGCAAAACAGTTCGATCGGGGGTGGGGGAAATAGAATCGAATGGATCACTTCGGATTGAATCGACCGCCAAACGTCACGATGCGTCTTCGTGAGAGGAAACGACAAAGGCAGCTGAGAGCCAAGGTGATGATGACGACTACGACGACGACAACAACAACGAAAACGAAGAAGACAGGCTACGGCCAATCGAAGGAGGTGCATGACGATACTGCCGATTGGAACTCATCCATAACGGGGCGACAAGTCCACTGCAGCAGCAGCAGCAGCAGCAGCAGCAGCAGCAGCAGCGCCGAGTTAAAGACGCCGGGTTAATTCGAACCCGCCTACCGCGGAAGAAGAAGAAGAAGAAGAAGAAGAAGAAGAAGAAGAAGAAGAAGAAGAAGAAGAAGAAGAAGCAGTGAGCTCCGCTTTTCGGCGAAGTTTTCCCTCAGAACCAAACAAAAATGACTTTGAGTGATGAGTCCGGAGATTTTCCCTCTCTCCCCCGCCCCGCCCCGGCCCACCTCCGACCGACGCATTTATATTCCCAGAAGGCATCGGTCGGTTGCCGTTGTAACCGTACACTTACCGTATGATGTAGCGCCAACTGAAAAGGAACGAAAGAATCGTTTACGATATTATGGACGACGTGAAGAAGTCTTTTGTCTGAAAATTAAATTAAGACTGATAAGAACTTGGATAAGAATTTCTGTGCAGTCGGTAGAGGGGCTAGTAAGTAGTCCATCTTATTGTAGCTCCAAATAAATTCAACGCATTTGCATTACGTTTTCATTACATTGCTTGATTGTGTTTCTTTGCCCGTAGCTAGTTTATAAAAAAATTCAATTATAAATGGAAGACGTCTCTCTCAGAAATATGTTACCAAACCAAAAACAAGAGCTTAAGAAGAACTTCAGTTGAGTTCCCAGTTATAATGACCTTTTCAGAAACAATCCGCTTATATCGACACATCAGTGATACGCCAGACTTCTTTATTAACTACGTACGTCAAACATAACGGTTAAGCTTCGCCGTTTTTCCTACTCTGAAAACTTTGCTGTTTTTCCTTTTGCCCGCCATGTGACGTCCAATCAAACGATTACAAAATGACGTCATCTCACCCCTTATTCGCTATTCACGCGGTAGCTCCGCCCAGCATCCTACCAGACCAATAGAAAGTTGTTCGGTGCCAACGAGTTCAGGTGTTGTTTGCACGGCGGTTGACTGCAGCTGCTCTGTCAATACCATCGCCAGATTTGATTCTAGGATCGAGGATTGGTTTGCTTTGTTGATCACGCATGTCTTTTGTTTACTCGGAGAGAGAGAGAGAGAGAGAGAGAGAGAGAGAGAGAGAGAGAGAGAATGGAGATATAGAGAGAAACAGAGACAACGACAGAAAGAGAGCAGAGGGAGCGAGAGAGAGACACGCAGACAGACACAGAGACAGAGACAGCCAGAAACAGCGAAAAAGAGAGAGTGAGAGAGACTTAGAGAGATAGAGAGAGAGGGTGATGCACAGTGTACTGGAAATTCTTTGCGACTTTTCTTTCTCTTAATTAATTCTACAGTCTTTGTCGAAATGTCGTACAATTGAGACCTTGGTCTCTCAGGCTGTGAATGTGAGGTCATTATCTCTGTAAGAGTCAACGGGCAGATACACTCTCAACCAATCAGTCTTTAGATCCTTCTTTGCAGATATTTCAGTCACTTTCGATGCAGATTTCACTTCTACCCTAGTGCATGTGGCCTCAGTTGGTTGAAGTCGAACGCTGAGCAAAAGAGTTCTAAACTCGTATCATCATTTTACTAATGTGGTCTAATAGCAATTTGGCGCCCTCGAAGGCAAACACAAACTCGATTAATTATTGGGACGCCATTTCCTTTCTGATCTCAACGGATGATTGCTGAGCGTGCTTTGGAATAACGGATGGCAGAGGTCTTCAGCAGAAGGAAGGGCTGTTCAAGGAACTGACTGACTGACTTACCGACTGACTGACTGAATGAATGATTGGCTGTCTGACTGAGTGAGTGTATAACTGACTGACAGACTTACTCACTTACTTATTGACTGACTTACTATCTATAATAGGCGCACTATCATATATTTGAGAGGACTCTAGTTAAACAAAATGCGTTTGTATTTATTTATCAAACATATTGAAATGCATTTTATTATTTTTGGCGCCTATATTTAATAATAATAATAATAATAATAATAATAATAATAATAAAGTTAATGGAATGCAATTATGCGCTGACGGCTTTGTTAGTGGAACCTGCAGGCTATGGCGGTGTAAGTTTGAGCACTTCGACATTTGGTGTCACGTGCATCGGTGATTGTCAGTGAACCGAACGTGTCACTCGGCTGTCAATACCTGACGCGCTCAGGGAATCAAAGGGTTAATTCGATGGAAAGTGGAAAGCGACTGTCCCTATCTTCCTTCTTCTATCCCTCGTCCCTCTCTCCGTCATTGCCGGGCAGATCGGGATGACTTCTTCCCGAGCGGAGTGGGGTTGGAGGAGGGTGGGGTGGAGGAGCGGGGTAGAGGCGTTTGGCGTTTGAACGCCGACAATCGATGCTGACGCGACTGACTCCTAGTCTCCTCCCCCGAAATTCCGGAGAATAACCGACTGACTGAACGAAAGACGAAAGCGAGGCTTCGAGGCTTCGAAGAGCAGACGACACACACAGTTCGAGGAGAATTGAAGACGAAAGCGAGGCTTCGAAGCAGACGAGAGGCGAATTGAATTGCGCGCCAAAGCACAGCAGCGAAAAAGAGACGTCAACGTATATATATATATATATGTATGCTTGTGTGTTTGTGTGTTTGTATGTGTTTGTGTGTGTTTGTGTGCGTGTGTATTTATTAGCAGCCCTGGATCCCCAAGAACCAAGGTCCAAAAGCCCACAGATACTTATTGATTGACTGACTGACTGACTTACTTACTGACTTACTGACTGACTGACTTACTTACTTACTTACTTAAGACGACTATCTTGCCAGCGACGCCAATGCTCACAAGGCCCAGCGCTACATGGCGACTGGAACGAAGCCCCAGGAGCAAGTAAGGTTCAAACCACCGTCAGGAATATGTTAGCCCTATACAATGTATTGCTATCTTGATGGCAATGCGAATATAAACATTGCTTGTAGCTTACTTCGTCTTTTGTGTATATCTGTGTGAAATTTAGTCTACAACCTGTATCCAATGGTCTTTCATATAAGCATGTCTTCTTCTTCATGTGCCAGGTATTGCTATGTCGGCGACCATGGATTTAGCCACGCAAACGCATACATCTAACGTTTATCATCATGCTTTTAAGTCGAAAACGGCTCATTTTCAATAATCATAGAGACAATGTGCCGCTATAGAAGTTCTTTTGTTGATCAATTGTTGGAAAGCGTCCCTTTGCACAGTGTTTCCCAAACTATGGGTCGCGACCCAAAAGTGGGTCGCTGGGTGGTGGGTCGCAGAGTAGCGTGAAATTAAATTCAAAAGTGTCATTTTCTAACCAATGTCACAATGTCACAAGCCTTGAAAGTTGCAAGTAAGCTTAGGTTTTAAGAAATTTATATGCATGCAATCCTCCGTAGGCACCTACGGCTTAAATTAAAATGATTAGTGTTTTATCCAATTCTAGTTGACAATAAGTTTGCAGGGTCGCGGCATGTTACGAAGTCGCTGGAGTTTGGAAACCACTGGCCTATAGTACCTTTTAAAATTAATCTTATTTCGCAAAAACGCAAGAAAAGCGTCGTTCGACCATTTTGCTCCGAAACTCCACTAACAATGCAGAATCTCTTGTCGTGCCGGCTGTCGAACCTGACGGTTAAGCAATTTTGCCATTCTCATAGGATTTTTAAGACGCGTAACAAAGGTATGCTCGTGGCAAATTTTTTAAAAGATAATTTACAAAAAATTACCATATTTATTTCTCTCCTTTTGTTTTATTTGGCAAAAATATGAATAACTCTGCATAATATATTTGCCATATTTTCATTCGAATTGAATCAGAGCCATAGTTCTGCCATTTATTCAAAACTCAAAAGGTTCTTTTCAACTAACGTTCGCCAGATGGCCTGATGCATTTTAACATTACATGCTATGATAAGGGTCGCGGCATGTTACAAGATCGTTGAAGTGGTTTACTGTTCCAAAATGTCTGGGAAACCCTGTCTTAGCAGAAAAGGAAATTATCTCTGGGAATTTCTTTGTCTGACGAATCCTTACAGTAGATTCGATTTCTTTGGCTCTGACTCCATCAGTACCGTACCCCTATCGTGGGAGCCAGACACCCTAGGTACGTCCATCGATTTAATGATCTGTCTCACTTCTCCTCTCCTTCAGCACTTCCACCACAATGACCAGCTCTTTTGAGGATGAATTTAATACATCATCAATTATTTTGACATCCATTGTGCATTAGAATTGGTGCAACAAGAGCACATGCCAGATGCCAGAGCCAGGTATTGCTATGTCGGCGACCATGGATTTAGTCACGCATACATCTAACGTTTATCATCATGCCTTTAAGTCGAAAACGGCTCGTCTTCAATAATCATAGAGACAATGTGCCGCTATAGAAGTTCTTTTGTTTATCAATTGTTGGAAAGTGTCCCTTTGCACAGTGTTTCCCAAACTGTGGGTCGCGACCCAAAAGTGGGTCGCAGGGATCAGTCTAGTGGGTCGCGGAGTAGCGTGAAATTAAATTCAAAACTGCCATTTTCTAACCAAGACCACAATGTCACAAGCCTTGAAAGTTACAAGTAGGCTTAGGGTTTTAAGAAATTTAAATGCCTGCACTTCTCCATAGGGACCTACGGCTTAAATTAAAATGATTAGTGTTTTTTCCAAGTCTAGTTGACAATAAGTATGCAGGGTCGTGGCGTGTTACACAACCGCTGAAGTGAGCTACACTGTTCCAAAATGTTTGGAAAACCTTGGCTTTTACAAATTAATCTTATTTCTCAATAACGCAAAGAAAGCGTATTCCGACCATTTTGCTCTGAAACTCCGTTAACAACATATATATCTTTTCGGATTCTCAAACCTAAAGGTTAAGCGAGTTTGTCATACTCATAGGATTTTTAAGGCGCGTAACAAAGGTATGTTCCTAGCAAAATTTTAAAAAGATAATTTACAGGAAATGTCAATATCTATTTCTTTCTTTTTGTTTTATTTGGCAAAAATATGAATAATTCTGCCTAGTATATATTTGCCATATTTTCATTCGAATTGAATCAGATTTTTTGTTTTGTCATATATGCAAAACTCAAAAGATTATTTTCAACGGACGTTCGTCAGATGGCCTTATGCATTTTTACATTAGATATGGTCGTCATTTCAGGATATCAATTACTGAGACCAAAATGAAATTTTATTTTAAAAAAATTAATAACTTGTACAGCAAGAGCAAATCCTCTTCTTCTGTGTTGGCTTACTCAAATCATGTTGTTTACCTATTATATTATATACTACTGAAGCCATTTGTCCGAACAAGAGCACTTTAAATAATTTGGATTGTCTAGTACAGCAGGCTGTATGTAAAATCTTTGATGTTCATGATAAAATAACAATTGACTATTCGCAAAATGCTTGGATTGCATTCAATACATGATACTGTAAAGAATCGTCAACACTCTTTTATATTTCGGTTCTCTAAGAAACCACTGTATTTTGTCAACTGTATAATAGTGGAGTGTGTAGTTGTTAGTTAAGAGTTGTGTTTGTTCTTATGTTGTCTGCGTTTGCGAATAAAGTTTATATATATATATATAAATTAAATATATATATATATATATTGCATGCTATGATAAAGGTCGCGGCATGTTACAAGATCGTTGAAGTGGTTTACTGTTCCCAAATGTCTGGGAAACCCTGTCTTAGCAGAAAAGGAAATTATCTCTGGGAATTTCTTTTGTCTGGCGAATCTTTGTAGTAGATTCGATTTCTTTGGCTCTGACTCCATCAGTATTGGAGAAATCGTGGGAGCCAGACACCCTCCTAGGTACGTCCATCGATTTAATGATCTGTCTCACTTCTCCTGTCCATCAGCACTTCCACCACAATGACCAGCTCTTTTGCGGATGAATTTAATACATCATCAATTATTTTGGCATCCATTGTGCATTAGAATTGGTGCAACAAGAGCACGACAACAATAACATCATCATCATCATCATCATCAGCAGCAGCAGCAGCAGCAGCAACAGCAGTAGCATCATCATCATCGTCACTATCACCATCGCTAAGATTTGACCGTGCGTTCCGTCCACAATTAAAATACGTCGGTGGTGACATCATGAGTCGACATACACAGTGTTTATTCTAGGCCTTCTCTGGGGGAATCCCCCAGTTATAAAATTCTCCTCTCCCCTCCTCCCAAAAATTATATGTTGGCTTGGGATAGCGCCCTGAAAAAAAAAGTGTAGAGACTCAGACCTTGTCTCCCAAACATTTCAAAATTCCCCCCCAATGTCAAGGTGGCTAGAATAAACACTGGACATACTTATAATTATGGTTCCCTATTGTCTATACAGCTGTGTTGTAATGTCACGTGATGTGAGCAAGGAGTTGTTAAAATAATAATAATTTGCGGCATATTATTGTTATTATTATAGTTTTGTTGGAATTGTCAGACGATTTGATTATCACATAAACAGTCTATTGGTAGTCATACACCAGCTGCTCGCTCTTACGGCATGCTGACCTATCTAGCTGAGCGAATTCTTAAAACAGAATTTCGCTTTCAAGGCCATCGCAGGCACTATCACGGAGTTGTTTATCGGCAGATCGGGTGCTTGGCGAATGACCTTGACCGTGTTCTCGGAATTCAGACCACGAGGTCGAGGCCGTTAGACTAAGGCGGTAGACACACTGCACGACTATATTCACACGGAATTCGGCTCCAGAAACAGGGAGGGAGGAAAGGAACAGCCAGAGTGTCGCAGACTCTTGAGAATATTAAACAAGCATCGAGTTCCGTCCAAGGCCTTAAAGTCTCGGTATGAGTTGAAGAGTCGACATACAGTTTTTTTTTGTGGTCATTATGGTTTTAAGCATTGATGAAGCAGTCACAACAATTAATTATTTAATTAATTAATTACCAGATAATTTTGAGCAAGAATTACCTGCTTTAAATGCTGTGGCGGTTTCAGGATTTCTTGGTGGGGGCGGGGATGAAATGAATTCATAGGCAGTTGGTGGGGAGGTGGGATGAAAAGAGAATGACAAGATCTAAAAAACCTTTGCCGAAAAAGACTAACAAATGGGATTTTTTCCTAATTTTACTATATTTTTACCAAAAAAATAGGTTGACAAGCCAAAAAATGTCATCCGCGGTTTTTCCCAGTAGTTTTACTAGACCTTTAAAAATAGGTTTGACAAGCAAAAAAGGAAGTCCGTTGGGGTTGCATCCCCACTCATCCCCACGTGGCACCGTCACTGTTTGAATGATATGGATATGGGGTTGGGGGGATGGGAGCTTGGTGGAATTTATCGGTTGCTTAATTATTGTCTTTGATTTTCTGTGAATTGCTGGCCAGGGTCAAGTTATCTCTGCCCCTCTCACCCCCACCCCCGCGGAAATGACTTCTGTTTGAAAGATGCGCCGTTAGCAATGCATGCGCAGATAGGGAGTCTATTGAAGATCTCGCTTTCCACTCAAAGGGTTAGGAGAGCAAAACAGAGGATGCACCTGGAAAAGTAATCAGGATTCTCGATTTGCGGTAATCAAAGAGGTTTAAACCCCCTCCACCGATTGAGCACCTTTGAGTAGAAATATAAGAAGCGATATATAAGTCTCTTATTGTATCAAATTACATTTTTGTCGTATGTTACACTGCATAATTTTCATTTACCTAGTCATTATGAATGTTATGGTTTGATGTTTCAGTAACAACAATTAATTATTGACAATTGACTGTAATTATTATTATTATTACAGTGAAATAAGAATTACCTGCTTTAAATTATTATTATTTTATTATTTTATTATTATTAAAAGGTAAAGGTAGGTTCGTACTGCAGTTCCGAACGTTGGGTTCCGAATGAAAATCTCCAGTTCAGGCAAAGCGACGTTTAGGTGAAATAGTCCATTAACAAAAAGATTGCCATTATTTTCCCCAGACCCACGTTTTACCTCGCAGCTTAACGCTGCTCCTAAATTTGCCAGGTTGACAAGCAAGGCTGAGTCGACCTTAGGGCTTCTGCGGGAATTGAACCCGCGACCTTCTGCTCCATCGTCCAGCGTTGTTACCACCCTTCTAACTTCCCGCCCCAGTTTAATAATTGCCGCCGTCTAATTCGACGTTTGAGCGACATTACATATACATTACAGACGTCGATACCTATAGGTATACATACATCATACTGTAGCAATATCCAATTTGTATAGCGCAGTATTATAGCCTAGATGGCAAGAGCACTTCACATATTATATGAAAACGAAATGTTAAATAAATCATCTTTACTGAAAATCGATCGAAGGAAGTGACACACCCAGCTGGTAACGAGTTTCAGAGGCAGGGAAGCGACGACCTGCATCGTGCGGAAAGGTTGATCACTTTGACTGTAGACGGTTGAGTCAATGTTTAATCTAGACTCCTGGACTCCGGGGGAGAAACTGAAAAAGTTGGAAATTTTTATGGAGGGAATATGCTAATTGATCGACCGATTGATTGACTAGATAGAAACGGCCTGGATTAAAATTGGGTTGAGCTGGCGGTCGATAGTAGATGCAGTTGCCGTTACAGTTACAGTAGATGCAGTTGCACCAGATCTTTGATTAATTTTCTACGTAATGACTAAGGGCATGATGAAATCCATTATTACAATAGCGTTGGAAATTTTTATGACTAATTGATCGACCGATTGATTGACTAGATAGAGAATCAATTCGATTTCTGACCAGACAGTCTAATTTTCCGACTAAACGAAAGAGATCGAGAGAGAGAGAGAGAGAGAACGGTTCTAAATGACTGATTAACCCATCGTTTAACGAACTCTGTCTCTCCATTATTTCTCTTTTCTTCTAAAAACGAAGCCGAGATTCTTGCATTCGATTCGACTTAAGGACACCGTCCGTCGCCGCTATCTGTCTTTTGCAATAGTAGACAGGCCAAAGACAACAGCACAGGTCACGTGACCGTCACATGCGTCTTCGAGCTGTTTAACTTCGCCATGACCGGTGGTAAGTCAGGGCGAGAAAGGAGGAGGAGTCAGACGCCCATCGTCTTTAGACGGACGCGTTTTTAGATACATGTAGATACGACAACCAACCCAACCCAACCCAACCCACGAAAACGATACAACCTAACCAACCGTAGCACATTACAATTTCTTATACAGTCATTTTCACACAGGCTTACTTAGCCTCCTAAACAACTTAAAATTACATTATTATTATATTATATATTATATTATTATATTATATTATTATAGTTTTCTGTCTCTGTACTGCTGGTCAACCAACCATTACAGTGGCGTAGTGTTGGGGCAGTGGTGGTCGCTCCGGGCGCAAAATTCGGGGAGGGGCGAAAAATTTGCAAATGCCTTCTTTCGGAATCTACTATTAAAATGTGAAAGTACGATCTCGATGGCGTTTTTTTATTTTGTTTGTCAAGACATTTTGGGAGAACTTGGAGCGTAATCCCTGGTTTCCCCTGGCGCTCGCAACCCTCGCTACGCCACTGGGCCATTAATATGATTTTAAGTTTTAAAAGGGTGGATATTTCACCATTAAATATCAATCAATCAACTTCTATAGCGCCACTATCATAATGTCCAGGGCATCAGCAGATGGCGCACCAAATCCAAATAGAATTAGAGCCAGGTCAAATCCGAAATATGATTTTATTTAAGTTAAAACAGCGTATTCAATATGTTTTAGTTACGTCGCATCCTCCTGGAATCGGAGTTCGGAGTAGTGCCAATGTTTTTTAAATAAAAGATACACATTTGTTTAAGTAGCTTTACAATACATGCCTGATTATATGTAGGCTATATTACGAACCAAAACGCTGAAAATTTCTGTGTATCTATGATATACTCAACCTGGACATGTCTTGCATTTTGCCACACCCTCAGATCGAGCTATTCTCTAGACTTCTGCTTAGCCTTATCCTTGGCCTTATCCCTGGCCTTATTCTTGGCCTTATCCTTGGCCTTATCCTTGGCCTTATCCTTGGCCTTATCCTTGGTCTTATCCTTGGCCTCATCCTTGGCCTTATCCTTGGCCTTATCTTTGGCCTTATCCTTGGCCTCATCGTGGCCTGAAATTCCACCAATTGTCCTCATTCATTCATTCATTCATTCCTAGACGATTTCTATAGCGCTGTAACAAGGCTGAGGCCCACAACAAAAGCGCTTTAACATCTCAACTATAACCCAACCTAAACAGATGCGTTTTTAATCTCGTGATGAAATGCTCGGGAGTATCAGCCATGGTGGTCTCATCAGGAAGAGAGTTCCACAAGTGTCCTCCTATCTGTGAATTGATTCTCGGTTTCCATTAGCTCTTCTTTCGTTTTGCAATTGCGCTGAAACTCTTGTGCCGCCGTGGGAAAGAAGATGACAGAACATGACGCAGAGGTCGATACGTGACATCTGAGTCAGAGGGACCCGTCACTCCGTCGTTTCTGCCTTCGACAAAAGAAAGCATAGGCGAACATGCGTCAACCTTTCGCCTTCTGATTTCTCGGTCTCGGCAGTTGTTGTCAGCTATTCAACAGATTCATTGCCTAACGGTGGACTTTGAACGAAACCAGTTCAAGAAAGTGGGGATAGCGGTGTTAGTGGTGGTGGTGGTGGTGGTGATGATGATGGTTAATATGATTATAATGTCGAACATGACGACAATTAAGATGATAATGACGATGTGCTGAAGCAAATTTTTCGATGATGGTGATGGCAGGGCCGCCGAGAGAATTTGCCGGCCCCTGTGCAAAAAATTAGTCACGGGCCCCTGACCTGGCAAGTCTGTGAAAAGTTTGATGACATTTCATCCCACGCCGTTATCCGTAACAAGCAAGTGTGAAAAAGTGTTGACCTTTTTTGCTTCTCGCTCCTTCTATCATTTTGAAAAGGAGATTACTTGATTCTTTAACATGATCGGCCCGGGCCCCCTGTGATATACATCGGGCCCCTGTGCTCGTGACGAAAATATGACCTTTTTTCATTGTCAGTGGTGTTCAGGGTTCAGGCTATTGTTAATACAGTTCATACAGCATCATCACCTCTGAGTAGAAATAGAAGAGGCGCTATACAAATATTACATTACATTACATTGTATTAAGTAAGTAAGTAAGTAAAATCTCGTAAACTTCTACAGCGCCCCGAAAAGCAGCACAGCAGTAGCTGCTTATTCTTATGCGCTTAATCTTTCTTGAAATAGCTATAGACAGTGTGGTTTGTCGGCCGGGCAAAGGTCAGTGTATCCATGAGGCGGCGGGTCATTTACATATTACATCACCGTGTCCGGGCCCTCTGCAGGCCGCCGGGCCCCTGTGCAATTGTCCCCTGCTCCCCTCTCGGCGCCCTGGATGATGGTGATGACGACGACGACGACGACGACGATGATGATGATGATGATGATAATGATGATGATGATGATGATGATGATGATGATGATGATGTTTCGTGCTTCGATGCAATCGCTGACCGGCTGTTGGCAGTTTTGATCTGAGCTCACCTGAGCTTCATTCGTGAAAATAGCAGACGACATTCGAACGAATAATCCTCAGCAGCCTAAACTCCTCTTCCTCCTCTTTCTCTTTTAGAAGCAACTCATTTCCTCCTAAATCCTCCAAATCTTACTCTAAGCTCCCGTCTTCTTCTTGCTATCGTCACAAACATCAGCTCTGCAAACAACTTTCAAATAACATTAGAGCTCTAAACCTCTTCATTTGTCAGACACAATGTAATAATCAGCATCAGAGGATGATCAATTGGCTATACGCCCCTGGTCCTTGGGGAATTTAATTCATCGCCGCTCTAGATAAATAAGTCTCATTTAAATTCTCTTCTTCTTCTTCTTCTTCTTCTTCTTCTTCTTCTTCTTCTTCTTCTTCTTCTTCTTCTTCTTCTATTCCATCTCGAACAGAGAAGGCGTTTGATTGATTATGTCGCAGAAACATCGATTCAAACACGCTTCTTGCAATCAGTGGCCTAGACCCACTCACTCAGAGGGTATGGGGAGTGGGGCAGATGCTCCCGCCTGAGCGACACTTGATGGGGACGCTCAAAGACTATGTGATATTGCTCAACTCCAGAGATGTCCATGGGTTGGGTTAACCCATGGGTTGTTGAGTTAGTTTGGGTTGGATTGGGTTGGGTTGGGTCAGACTTTTCTATAGTAATGATGGGTTGGGTTGGGTTAGAAAATAAGGCATGGTTTAAGAAACTGTAATGTATTAGAGTGAGCTGGGTTGGGTTGGGTCAAGTAAACCTATTATCGGCATGGGTTGGGTTGGGTTGGAGATTTGATGGGTTGGGTTGGATTGAGTTCTAAAAAATGGACCCATGGACATCTCTGCTCTACAAAGCGTAGAAAGAGAAGAAACTGATAAAACTGACTTTCAGCACATCATAGACCAGTTCGCATCAGTACAAGCAAGAGTAGCGCATTTGTAGCTTCAAACTTCTGTCAATAAAAGTCATGATTTGGTAATTAAAGATTTGTTAACCCACAAGTCTCATTTCCTGACCCTCCCCTGTTATGGCCGCCAAATACCCTGGACATGCCACTGCTTGCAATTTCAGTTTCAACGTTCCTCGTCTTCATCTACTTCTTCCTCGTATCTCGTAAACGTCGTTATCTCCTGATTTGCCATTCAGTGTTCCAGATATTTGCTGCTCTGCTCCAAGACGGAGGTTCACTACTTCGATCGATCGCCGAGTGTCTGATGAGTTGTCCTCATTATGAGATATTTTCTCTCATCTGACGACGATGACAATCCCTGACAATCGCTATACTGTCATTCTCGTCATCACAAATGACAATCTTCTGCTAAGACATCTTCGATCATTATCTCCATTTGTCAATCTTTCCGACAATTGTCTGTTGTCAGTAGTTTTCCTCTCAATTTCCCCTCTGTCTCTCTCTGTCTCTCTCTGCCTGTCTCTCTCTTCTATATGTCTCTCTCTGTCTCTCTCTGTCTCTCTACCTCTCTCTCCATCCGCTATCCATTTCTATGCCTCTCTCTTTGTCTGTCTTTGTCTCTGTCTCTCTGTCTGTCTCTGTCTCTCTCTGTGTCTCTGTCTCTCTCTGTGTCTCTGTATCTCTCTGCATCTCTGTCTGTCTCTGTCTCTGTGTGTGTATCTATCTACTTCGTGCCATACTAGAAAGTCAGAAAATTAAACTAGTTGTTTGGTAAATCTTTAATTTACAGATCGTGACATTTATTGCACAATATTAATTAAAACTAAAAATGCGCTTTTCTTGCTTCTACTGATGCGAACTAGTCCATGATCACGTGCTCCAAGTCAGTTTTCTCGGCTTCTTCTCTTTCTACGCTGAGTTGAGCAAAGACCATAAAATCTTTTGGTGCCCCCCTTCCAGTGGCGCCCAGGGCAGAAAGAGGGACAATTTGGTTCCACCGGTTAGGTCCCGAACAGATAGCCTTGATTAATTATTGTAATTTCCTATACAGTGGTAGAGCAAAATCTAAAGTGCAGAAGCTCTAAATGATTCAAAATTCTGTAGCTCGGGTCATTACTAAGACTCGTAAGCATGATCGCAGTGGCGTAGCGAGGCAAAGTGCCGCCCGGGGCGAGAAAAAAAGTGCCGCCCTCAAATCTCTGAAAAAAAGTCTGACAAGCAAAAAACGTTACCGTTTCTCGGCAAAATTCTCTAACGAGCAAAAAATATAAGAAATCTCGAAAGTGCCGCCCTAGAGCAAGTGCCGCCCCCTCGCTACGCCACTGCATGATCGCATTAAACCAGTTCTTCGCAAGTTACACTGGCTGCCGGTTGAACAGAGACTTGTATTCAAGACTAGTCTCCTAGTTTATAAAACACTGCAGTCTGGCTAGCGTCAATATTTGAAATCTATGCTAGAACACCCAAAACATTCTCATTCAACAAGATTCGCTAATTCATTGTTAAATATACCTAGAACCAACACTGAAATTGGTAAGAGAGCTTTCTCTATTTCTGACCCAAAAAACGGGGAACTCACTTCCCTCGGCTGTCAGATCTTCCAAAGAATTGAGTATTTTCCGATCTAGACTAAAACCTCTTTAAATTAACATATCCTCCATAGCTCCGCCTCGCTTTCTCACTGACTGATTCCTGGAATGACACGGTCTTTTACTGATGATTTTGAAGTACCATCTATTGATACATCTAGAGCATTAGAAATGGTGCTATAAAAGTGCATAATTATTTACTACTACTACTACTACTACTACTACTACTACTACTACTACTACTACTACTACTACTACTACTACTACTACTACTACCACCACCACCACCACCACCACTACTGCTACTAATGAACACTTATGTTTGATGTTTTTACTTATGTTTAGGTCACTCATAACAAAATAATTGACTGCGTCTGACATACTAAGTACTAACAATACCTAGAGTATTGCATGAACTTTCAATCAATCAATCAGTCAAAAAAAAATATATATATATATTCAGTGTCACTGTTCAATGCAAATGCTGAAGTCCCGCTATTTCGTCTCGCTGCTCCAAAGCCGGAAGCGGCTCTTAGTAGAGATATAAGAGGCGCTATAGAGGCTATACGAGTGGTACATTACTGGACATTGCTGTACGTTACCGTTACGCTTACATGTCGTGAAATTCTAATCACAGAGTCCCGGAATCCTATCTTCGAGGACGCAGACACCGTCTCTTTCCTTCTTCCTCTATCAACAGGACACTTCCCAGACTGTCCCCACTCCACCCAATGCCCAAGGTCACCGTCCGTGGCTGTCCCTGAAGGGACTGGATTCCGGACCGTGACCGCCGGCGCGCCGGGTCGGTCCAACGGGAAGTGGATTTGGGAGAAAGGGACGATTCCGAAAGACGAAGATAAGCGAAAATAATCTGTCGGGTGTGACTGGTCACGTGACAGCGTCTGTGATCGATTAAATGTTTATATGGTGGAATGCGATGTAGGTGGTGGTGGTGGTGGTGATGATAATGATGATGATGATGATGATGATGATGACGACGACGCCATAACGTTTGCGTGACTGTAGCATTGGACGCATGCGATTGTGGCTTCTGCGTCGTGTTTGGATGATCCTGGATTTTGAGAAGATTCCCTAACGCGTGGAATTTAATCCCTGGCCTAATCTATTTCGGCGACAATCTTCTTCTAAAATCTTTTAAATTTGTTTGCTTGCATCGTTGGCATTTAAGAAGGAGGAGAAGAAGAAGAAGAAGAAAGAAGCCAAAAGTCATATTATTATTATTATTAAGAAATAGCTATAGCCAGGGTGGTTTGTAGGCGGCGGGTCAGTAGTAGTAGTAGTAGTAGCAGTAGTAGTAGTAGTAGTAGTAGTAGTAGCAGCAGCAGTAGCAGTGTAGTGGCAGCAGCAGCAGCAGCAGCAGCAGCAGCAGCAGCAGCAGCAGCAGTGGCAGCAGCAGCAGCAGCAGCAGCAGCAGCAGCAGCAGCAGCAGCAGTGGTGGTGGTGGTGCAGGTGGCAGTGGTGGTGGTGGCAGCAGCAGTGGTGGTGGTGGTGGTAGTGGTAGGTGGTGGTGGTGGTGGTGCAGCAGCAGTGGTGGTGGCAGCAGCAGCAGGTGGCAGCAGTAGCAGTAGCAGCAGCAGTAGTAGCAGTAGTAGTAGTAGTAGTAGTAGCAGTAGTAGTAGTAGTAGTAGTAGTAGTATTGCATTAAGTATAGTAGTAGTAGTAGTAGTATAGTAGCCTAGTTTAGTGAAAGAAATTTTATTTCCAACTGAAAATTTACAGAACTCGCTCTAATTAAAGAGATGAGATTGCTTCAAACGAGTAATTATAGATAAAGAGAAGAATAGGAAAAGCAACAGTAGTAATGGTATACATACTTTAAAACAATACCGAAAAGCAAAGTCATGAAAGTAGAGACCAAACTGAAGACACTAAGAACAGGCATCTTCAACGTACTATTCTATGCATCAGAAATCTAGACCATAAAGAAAAGTGACCAAGAACGACTACTGGTCTTGGAAATGAAACGTTATAGATGAGAATTTTGAGCACCAGATGGCAGCAGAAAATAAAGAACACAACGATACGAGAAATAATCAATTCAGTTGTAGAGTAACAACTGCTACGGCTTTCTTGCAAGGCTAATAGGCTGCTTATAATTATTAGAAGGCATACTGTGAGAACAATGTCTGACAAAAGTTTTCAAAATTGTCGTATAAAATAAACATTTACAATAAACAAGAAAAAATAACATAACGTCATTAGCAGTGTTTTTCAGTAAATACATGGAAAATGAAACAGATAGCAGTAGATGCAATGAAAATCTAATTTAAAACGTTTTATAAGCTCATGCAATTTCTTTTTATCCACAACTGTATATAAATCTTGCACTGTGTGTAATGTCTATGCAAGTATACGACAAACAAATAGTATATGTGTCAACTTTTTCACATGGAGGGGGCGGTTCATTTGATTGGCAGTACGTCCGAGTAACATTTAGATGACATAATTATGATTGGAGTTGGAGTGACATTAGCACGTGACATCATTCACTGCTGCTACTAATGTTCTGTCATGTTGTCATGCAGATGGACTCTGTTCGGAGTTTGTCACCCAAGCGATCGAACAGTCAAGACTCGTTTCCACGAACATCTGGAAACTGGATTTAAATTAGATTAAAAACGGGTATAGCATGCGTGACATGGTTATTTTTTTACACCCCCTAACACACCTCCCAACACCCCTCAATTTGAGACCGACACCCCCAACATCCCCCAATCTCAGCTATGTGATGAGTTTTTTGTTTGTCAGACTTTTTTGTCAGGGGACCCCCAAAATATTACCGACACCCCCCAATTGATAATCCTAGAAAAAAAAACCCTGATGCGTGACCTTCCCCCGTTTGCTCCACGACCAGAGAATCCACTGGTCGAAGTTGTTCCGAATTTATAAACGCGCAGCGGCAACACTGAATTCGATTCGCTGAACTGACAGATATAACTACATGTTTCGATTGTTGTTTTAAAAAATCGATTAATCGTTTAATTATTCCAACAATCGATTATTTTATTAATCAGATAATCGATTAATCGTTGTTGTGGCTACAGTATACATAAGCGTTCTGTCTGAATGGGTGCCATGTTGTTTTCTTTAGTGAGAGACGCCATCTTCCAGCCAATTGGATATCGTAGTGTACAGTGAATGGAAAAACTGGACGAGAGATCTTGACCACGAGAGACGGACACCGATTAATCCGATGGCGTGCCGGCCGTTGTCCCCGGCGGCCCATCGCTTGCTCCGCCGCCCCCTTTGCCGTCGAGAGGGCCCCTGGGGATGGGGATAGAGGGACGAGGGGAAGGAAGGAAGGAGGGAAGGAAGGAAGGGAAGGAGGGGAACGCATCATGCGCAGTTTGTCGTCGGCGCATTACTGGTTTAAGTACAGGACGGAAGCGAAAACGCAGCGGAAACAAAACGCAGGCAGACAGAGACGGACTGATAGACAGACACACTGACATACAGACACACTGACATACAGACACGCTGACATACAGATACAGCGACCAATGGAGGAGGAGGAGGAGGAGGAGGAGGAAGAGGAAGGTAAGAACGAGAGATGGCAGAAGACTAGAACCATGGATGGAGACGGAGTAGGGGGGGGTCGACTCCGGTTTATGGATGGACGAACGGACGGATGGATGGATGGATGGATGAGTGGGTAGTTGGGTGGTTGGGTGGGTGGATGGCTGGATAGATGAAAGGACGGATGGATGGATGTATGCATGTATGGATGGATGGATGGACGGACGGATGGATGGGTGGTTGGGTGGTTGGGTGGATGGATGGATGGGATTAACGATCTGGTGGATTGATGGATGGAGGACCAAAATAATGATCCGTGGGTCGTTTCGATTCGGGTGGTAAGGGGGGAGGGGGTCGTCGAATTGTCGAGAAATATATCCTATTTTCAAATACACCGATCGCTTTTGCGATCAACAGGGACCATACATCATCGCCTGTTTTTTCTCTGTTTCTTTTCTCTATTAAGACTTTGACATTCGCCGCAAAATCTCCTCCGAAGAATAATTCCTATCGTCTTATAACCCGCTGCAGTGTGTTACCGCCTTTGTCTTATCTTTATTGTGTATAGTACTTGCTTTTCGTTTTCACTTATATAGCGCAGCATCCTGGATCTCATTTTTACGACAGAATCTGTTGCTTCGGCAAAAACAGAACTGATATTTACTTTTATCGAATCTTGGTCATCTTCTGCATATTTCATTCGAAGAGGAATTCGATTATGACTCGTCTCCTATGCAGGCATATATATATATATATATATATATATATATATATATATATATATATATATATAACAATCTAATTAGTTTTAATTAGTTTTTAAGATAGCGTCTTAGTATTTTGTCTTTGTTGCGATCGACGTTTGACGCTAATAAAAGCAGCGAGATTGGACTGCCCCCACCTCAACCTTTCAGTCTCCAGTGTGTGTGTGTGTGTGTGTGTGTGTGTGTGTGTGTGTGTGTGTGTGTGTGTGTGTGGAGGGGTGTTGTCAGGCAGCTAAAGTTTAAAAATCGTCGATTTTCAGCCGAGGTTTTGGCCTCGACGAATTGGCTTCAACTCCAACCAGCAAATCTAACACATTGATGATAAGCGGTTGGTTTTGAATTTTATCCCAATTTGATCAAAATGTGGGTTAGGGGGAACGACCTCACCCCCCCTCTCCCCGCAGCTAGATCTTCTGCGACCTCGGATTTGGTACTCGCCACCAGGCGATCTTTCCACTGCATTGCTCGCTTTGTCAACCATTTAAAATAAATATGTCCAAATAGAGAGAGAGAGAGAGAGAAAGAGAGAGAGAGAGAAAGAGAGAGAGAGGACTTTGGCATCTAACTGAACTCCTTTAGTCTATCCTAATTAAGACACGATCGTACATAGGTCCCACAATAAAATACGCGTATTACACGTATTTTATGCACAAAACTAAAATACGCGTATTGTAGGCCCCTACGTGAAAATACTTTGGCTGTCATCAGTAGGCCTATTGTGTGTGGTAAATACTTCAATATGTAACAGTAGGCCTAATACTGTGAGACAACGCATTTTAACATATGCAAGTTTTACCATACGCTTTTCCACACGTGGACAAACTGGACATGGGATGGGTCCACGCAAAGGTTGCGTTGGGCAAGAAATATCCAGTTTTTGGTGGTTTGGGTTGGGTTGTTTGGGTAAGAAAATGAATCAACCTTTCTTCGGTGATAATGTAATGCAAAATTTTATCCTTTTCTTTTAATGGTCGTCAGAGTTGCGCCACAATTTTCAACGCCTTTCAATGTTTTCAACAAATTCTATGGTTTCAACCGTTTCCGCCTTTCTGCGACTATTCTTTGTCTTTACTTTTACTTAAGGATTTATTGCCTCACTTTTTCACAAACTCCTAGCGATCAATTACTGTTTAAGAATTATTGTTATGCATGGGTTTGGTTGAGTAGGGTCAAGTAATCCATTTGTTTTCGTCGGTTGGGTTGGGGTGGGTTGGGCTTGATTAGTGATGGGCTGATTTTTAAAAAATTGGACTAACGTCCATGCCTGCGCGTTTTATACGTATTTTATCATCAGAAATAAAATACGTAAAGTACGTACGGTCGAATCCCGGTTCTGACCCAGATGATTTAATTTTAGAGTCGTTCTTCCGTCCCCATTATAAGAATTCGTCCTATCACAAAATCGTCCATTCCACTCTGGTTCGTCGCCATTATCAGTTCTTGTTTCCTTAAATCATCCGATCATCTTTCGACGATCAATGTCCCTCTCAGGACCCGTTTTACCGGCGATTCCGGGATCCGTATCGCCCGCCGTTTGCCGCCGCCGCCGCCGCCGCTATCGTCGTCCGTCGGAAAGTTAGCGGCGCGTTCTGTCGGAACTTCGGCTCTAGATAAATCGGTCGTTAAGTTTTATTTCTGCGGCGCGAAGACGGGGAGGGGTGCGTTTTGATGGGGCGCGGACTGAAGAGTTATGGGCAGACGACGACGGCGAAAGAATCGACGGGAGACGACAAGAAACACACAACAGATTGACGGACGAGTGAGAAAAATCGCGGCGTATATGCAGCAGGCTGGAGACTTAAGCTTAAGAGAGAGAGAGAGAGAGAGAGAGAGAGAGAGAGAGAGAGAGAGAGAGAGAGAGAGAGAGAGGATGGAAGGGAAATTGTGCTAGCCGTGCCATTAAAAGAGCAGCTGGAGAGGGAAAGAGTTGGAACCAAGTGTCTGTCTCTTTCGTGTTAATTGGCTTTTGCGTCGAAACGAAAGCAAACGAAGTTTCTCGGAAGTGAATTTTTTTTAACGCAGAGCAAAAATGAGATCGAGGCTGTTGTCTGGAAATAAGTGCCACATCATCAAAGAGTCTGGCCCGCCAAGTAGGGGACCTATAGAAAGCAAATTGATGATGTCCAACCTACTACTACGACTACTATGATGACGACGACGACGACGATGATGATGATGCTAGTGTATACTGTGACGGTTGTCATGGTGATTTGATTTGACGCTGGGGGGATTGCGAGTCTGCTTTGGAGCGACCACAGACATGGACATGGGTTGGGTTCACCCGTGGGGGTTGGGTTGGGTTGGATTGTGTTCAGTTGGGTCAGATATTTCCATGCTTACGGTGGGTCGGGTTGGGCCAAGTAACCCTATTGCCTTGGTGGGTTGGGTCTGAATCATGATCGGTTGGGTTGGGTTTTAAAAAATGGACCCACGTCCATGTCTGAGCGACCATCGACAGATATCAAGTGCATTATTTACATGGCGCTATAGAAGTTCTTGTGCTATGTTAGGATAACCATGGTGATAATAACGTAGGCGACAACAAGGAGTTAATTATATTGAGGATAACAATGAAGGAAGAGGAAGGCACAGGAAAAGGTAAATGGATTAACATCAAAGAAGACGTCGAAAGATGCCAGGTATGATCATGAGTAATCGACGGAAAAGATAAATGGATGTTTTGGGTCTAACTATTGCCGCTAATGATGATGCTGATGATCATGACGATGATAGTGATGACGATGACGATGATGATGATGACGACGATGAAGATGATGATGATGATAACTGATGAGGGCGATGATTATGATGATATTATGATGACGAGGACGACGACTACGACGATGATGATGCTGATTCTGATGATGTCGTTGTTGTTGTTGTTGTTGTTGATGATGATGATGATGATGATGATGCTATTGAGAATGACGACAAAATCAATGCCTCTGTTACTTTTCTAGTGACGAAGAAAACGAAAATGTCGATTACGATAATGAGTATGAACACTATTGAAAATGATGATTATCAGATTATAGGCCTACTTTATGGGAAATCTTAGGAGATACAAAAATCTTGTTTGTTATCTTGAAATTCCGGATTTTCCGTTCATTCTTGCCGTCACTAATCCAACAATTGCTTAGGCCTAGTAAAGTAATCGATTACTTAATCAAGTGTCAAGGCAAGCAATTGTAATATTGTAAATAATTAATCACCCGTACGTTGAGCAGTAATTGTTACAATAACCAATCTTATCCCCATTTAAATTACTCTCTTAATTAATTGTGTGCCAGATGTTGAAAAATTAATTAACTTTTACAATTATCCACAGCAGACACACGTTTCCAATAACATATCAAAACCGACGTTTGATTAACTGGCAGCTGGAAGTGATATTTCAGTTTTGCAAATAATGTTAGTCCAATTTCTATTTCGATTTATCTCTCTTATTTTAGTTTTTTTATTTAGTTTTCATTTTGTAAATAATTCCAGTTTTAGTTTTAGCTAACGAAATCAAACTGATTTTATTTTTATATTTATTTTGTTAATTAGTTCACTGGTAGCAGCTGCAGGCATCTTAATTCGTTCAAACTGAACAATGTTCTTGTGGCTAAATTCTGGGAGTATTCGTTATTGTAGACGACATTTCCGTAGACTTAATAAGTCACGTGACTCTGTCGTCGTCAAATGAACTTTCATCGTGCGCTGGATTTTCAGACACTGCATAAAGACAAGTACAGTGTAGCCTGCTATAGGGCATACAGGTGGCGCAAAAAAACCGGACTAGTCACATTAGTTTTGGCATTTAATGTAGTCCGGATTTTTTGCGCCACCCTGTACAGTAGCCTCTGATTTTCATTCACCTGCCTTGTTCGCAACTACCAGCCAGGTTGCGATGAATATTAGAGACGAGCGCTTCTATAGCAGACGCCCTTGCATCCGCTGTAGGGCTTTACCAACGACGGAAGGGAAAGAGAAGATTGCCAGATTAACCGGATCTATTTTGCCAAAAGTGATAAATTCTGTAAAAGGAAGTTCTTCATTTTTATTCGATCTGTTTTCGCTCTCCGATTTTTTAGAACTCTCTATCTATCTATCTATCTATCTATCTATCTATCTATCTATCTATCTATCTATCTATCTATCTATCTATCTATCTATCTATCTATCTATCTATCTATCTATCTATCTATCTATCTATCTATCTATCTATCTATCTATCTATCTATCTATCTATCTATCTATCTATCTATCTATCTATCTATCTATCTATCTATCTATCTATCTATCCATCTGTCTGTCTGTCTGTCTGTCTGTTTGTCTGTCGGTCGGTCGGTCGGTCTACCTATCTATTTGTCTCTCTCTTTCCAGCTGCCTTGCTGTCTGCCTGTCTGTATGTCTATTTGTCTATCTATCCATCCATCTATGTCTGTCTCTTTCTGTCAGTCTCTCTCTTTCTCTTCTCTCTCTCTCTCTCTCTCTCTCTCTATCTCTATCTCTGCATTTTCAGCACACTTTCAGTTTCCGAATGATTCGAAGAATGCATCGATTGAGTAAGTAAGTAAGTAAGTCAGTCAATCAATTCTCTAAGCGCCACTAGAGAGCTCGGCGCAGTGTACCCGGCTTATCCAGGAGTGTCCGGTCCATGATAAATCCTCGATCCTCGATCCGTAGTCCGTGGTTTTCGAGGATCGTAGGTCCGGTTAGAAGAAGCCCTCCCTAGAGGAGAATTCTGATTCATTTTGCTGTGTGTATGTAGACTGCATGTCCATTGTTCCAGATTCAAGACTTTTGGGTAGCGTTTGCTCGGTTACGAGTGATGCCCTACGGTATTTGATGGTATTGATATAACGTTCTTTGTGTATTAGCGTATCCAGTGTTTACCAACAAGGTCCGGTTGCTCCGCCCACTGGTGAGCAGAAAGTTTTAGAAACCATTGTTGTCTATTAATAGACGCCAATATTTCTTGCCCACCAGCATAGATACTGGCTATGTTGGTGGGGGCAGAGAGTGTTCTGGATACTCTCATATATAACGTGCTACAGTTTACAGACCCACTATTAAGTATAGACCCACGTTATAACGAAGTTCTGTCGTAACTGATCTCCGCTATGATTCTATGTTATAATCGAAAGACGTTAATTTATGGCATTTGTACTTGCAAAACTATTTGAAACTTTTATGTACAAACTGCATTGTTTGTTCTTACAAGGTCTTCCTACATTAGAATGTAATGGTAAAAAGCTGTTCAAGTCCAAATATCGCTGAATAGGTTGCTGCATATTAACTTCTTTGTATTTTGTGTACCACGATCTATCTCTTACAAGAACACGTACGCCACGTATACGTTGTTTCGTATTACACGTTCATTTGGTTATGCTTCGAATATTTGAGGTCAAAATGTAAAGGTAGGCTCGTATACTCGAACGAGCGTAGGGTCCGGTGCAGTGTTTTATACAGTACAGGTCTCATGGCCACCAAAAACCACAAAAATCAACCACCTAAAAAATCCCAGCACTGACAAATTTGTGCGTTGAGCGGTGTCTCTTCTCTCCAGCCAAGTCAATTCCCACCCCACCCCACACCCCACCCCCAAGGGCCTGGGTCTGGATAAGACACTGGTCCGGTGCTGATCTCAGTGTGCTATGCACGCAGCAGCGCAGGTGGCTAACGCCAATAATTAATCTAGAGTCGTTTTCCATTGGTTTCTCCAGACCCGCGTTTTACTTTGGCAGCTTAACGCTGCTACCAATTTATCAAAGCCTAAACGATGAAATGAATATTTGAGAAATTCTACCTAACAACATTATTTATCACTATTATTATAACAGCTCGTTTTTGTAAAGCGCTCTTGACTTTGCTTCGATAGCCATGTTTACTGCGCTCAAGAAATTGTCTTGAAATAATAATAATAATAATAATAATAATATTATTATTATTATTATTATTATTATTATTATTATTTAAAATCTCCGCGTCAAGGCAGCCATGTTTCTGATTGGTCGGCGTCATGGCAACAACATCTGAAGTTTTCAGCTTTCATTTCATCCGGTTCAGGGGCGTAGCCAGGAATTTGATTTGAGGGGGGTATAAAATTTGGGAGTATATATTGTTAAGTTTTATATATATGTAATATATTATATACATAATACAAATATTATATTATATTATATTATACTACACTATATTATATTATCTATAATATATACAATATATGTTATATATATATATATATATATATATATATATATATATATATACTGACTCCCAACAGAGGTTCTACCTGATTTTTGACATTTTGGCAATTTTTGGCAATTTTTGCACATTTCACATTTATTTATTTATTTAATACATTATACATTATTACTTCATTTTCTTGGCCTGACCGCTGAACCTGTAAACAAAGACAGCGGGGTTTCCTTTACTCCATCCTTAAATCTAGACCCCTCTTGGCAAGCAGCTATACACAGACATTTTAATTACTGGACTTGTTTACATGATCTGCTAACAGTGTTTATTCTAGCCACCTTGCCATTGGGGGAATTTTACATGTTTGGAGGGAGGTTTTCTGCCCAAAAACCTTGACGAGCAAAAAAAGGTCATCCTGTTGTTATGTGCTCTCTCGGGTGTGGTGACAAGCAAAAAAGGCCATCATATCCTTCGTTATCTTTTCTTTTATCCTTCTTCCAAATATAAAAAACCCTTTTCGTCACACTTTTGAGGAGAAATTTCCATCCACAATGCAACATATAAAAATTTTGGGGGAATTTTCAAACTTGGGGGAATCTCCCAAAACAGGCCTAGAATAAACACTGTCTGCTAATGTCTCCGTGGTCGGCCATGACTGACCCCATTATAGGCTTAATTCTCAAGTGACACTCATCTTCAACGTCAAGAAACGGAACAAACAGCTTTTCACATGTGACTGAACTCAGCGGCGTAGCCAGGAACTTGATTTGGAAGGGGGAGGGGTATAAATCTTAACTAGTCATTGCTATTTCAAAATCAAAACACATGTTAATGTTCCACATGTGAACAAAAAGGCTACTAACCAATAATTTTTTTGAGGTAGTCGGATTTTTTTTGGGGGGGTATATATACCGATATACCCCCCGTCCCTACGGCCCTGATCTGGTTGAAGCCCATTAGTGCGTGTCTTGGGTGGGTGGGTAGGTGGATGGGCGGGAGGGGTCTTACCCGCGTGATGCGTTGATTTGGAGACGCCAATCGTAATCAACCGTTTTCCAGTTCATCATGCGTGCCTTCAATGTCCCATCTCTCTCTCTCTCTCTCTCTCTCTCTCTCTCTCTCTCTCTCTCTCTCTCTCTCTCTCTCTCTCTCTCTCTCTCTCTCTCTCTCTCTCTCTCTCTCTCTCATCTCTCTCTCTCTCTCTGTCCCATCTCTCTCTCTCTCTCTCTCTCTCTCTCTCTCTCTCTCTCTCTCTATCTCTCTCTCTCTCTATCTATCTCTCTCTCTCTCTCTCTCTCTCTCTCTCTCTCTCTCTCATCTCTCTCTCTCTCTCTCTCTCTCTCTCTCTCTCTCTCTCTCTCTCTCTCTCTCTCTCTCTCTCTCTCTCTCTCTCTCTCTCTCTCTCTCTCTCTCTCTCTCTCTCTCTCTCTCTCTCTCTCTGTCCCATCTCTCTCTCTCTCTCTCTCTCTCTCTCTCTCTCTCTCTCTCTCTTCTCTCTGTCCTCTCTCTCTCTCTCTCTCTCTCTCTCTCTCTCTCTCTCTCTCTCTTCTCTCTCTCTCTCTCTCTGTCTCTCTCTCTCTCTCTCTCTCTCTCTCTCTCTCTCTCTCTCTCTCTCTCTCTCTCTGTCTACGGGGGACAGAGACTTATCAACAGCTCCACGGAATCATTAGCAAACCCGAGTCACCGTTTAACGGCCCCCGTGCATCCGCAATGCGTTCTGTTAGGCGCCATCTTCGGTCAAAGCATTACCTTCTACATTCTACAACTATATCAGGTGTGAACCATGAGATAAGTTCGGAGGTTGACAACTCTGACTGACCAACAGAGCACTGAGCTCAGCACCGGGTGGCTATGACGATTTATTTCCATTGATGCACAGCAGAGATTGGTCAGTCGGGATCTCTGCCAGCCTTCTACCCCATTGAAGTTTCAGGCAAGAAAATTAATTAATTATAGAAGGAAACGATCGAAGACGCCATCATCGTAAATTTCTGGGAAACTGGATAAACTCCAGGATCCGTTATCCACGGCGGTCTCTCAACTACAGTAGAGCTTCGTTATAACGTACTTAGAGGGTCTGTAAAATTTATTACTTTATATTCGAGGTGAATTGCGTCAAATACCGTCTAAAATACGGTAGCGCATCACACGTGACCTAAATTGCGGTACTTTATGACCGAGTATACGTTGCCACCGAGTCCGTTATAACGACGTTCCGCTGAACCTTGAATGTCAGATCTGGTCACAAGGTCAGTTCCCCCCTCCCCCCACAAGTGACTCATACAACTGTAATTGTGCGTAAATAACTTTTAATTGTCATTCACTAACAGAACCGAAGCGGGAGCATTTGGCGCCCGGGCAAGATATCAAATTTTCGCCTCCCCCTCCCAATATAGTAGTTTTGAAGCTGAAAAACTGGTGACGACCTTTTTTTGCTCTTCTGACGTCTGACTTTTTTCACCACCTTGGGAAGTAATTAAAGTGTTAGCATTGATGACCTTTTTGCTTGTCGTCATACATACTGGTTATGCCTTCGGCGGGTGTTTTTGACTACCTGAATGTAAAACTCCCACCGTGAATAAAAATCAAGGCATGGATTCTGGCGACCTCCAAGACGGCGCCTGGGGCAACTAGCCCCCTCCATTCCCTCAGCTAGGCGCTGCTCTGTTCACGGGTCATCTACTAGGTTCTCTCCAATAATAATAATAATAATAATAATAATAATAATAATAATAATAATAATAATAATAATAATAATAATAATAATAATAATAATAATAATAATAATAATAATAACAGGGCTAAGGGCTTAGAGTGGTTCAGTAGGATCTGCCCTGTGTGAGAACCACTATGTTCCACCAGGCCATTCTTTCACACCATGGTCTTGCTATGTAATATCATTCTTTGCTCTCTTGTCCTCTTGTAGGTTTGCTCCTGTAGTCTCCTTCTTTGTTTTCCTGTCTTTGCATCTACAAATAGCAACAAAACTTTGCAGTATGCAATGTTATAAATTCCTCATTCAAATACTGAATAACTGCGACAGTACTTATCTAAACAGTCTAATAACTATGCATCGCCAATCCTATGGCAGACTTGGAACCGGGTCTCATTTTGAGACCCGGTGACCCAGTGACCCAAAATTGAAGTGACCCAGTGACCCAGTGACCCGGTGACCCAGTCATTGGTTCTAATATTTGAATATTTATCATTGTCAAGTAAACGTTGTCATCACACCATAGAATTTTTCATTACATTTTATAACATTCCATAGAGTAATAATACCAATATCCCTCAGTGATAAAATCAATTACTTGTATCTGTGGATCTCACTAATATCAAGCGGACAGTCTCTTCAGCCTTTCTGGGATTGATGAACGTACATGCTTAGCATCTGAAGAAGATTTTAATTATTACCGGGTCTATAACCGGGTCATAAAGATGACCCGGTGGACAAAGGTGACCCGAATGACCCATTGACCCATTGACCCAGTGACCCGGTTCCAAGTCTGTCCTATAGTACTTAGACTTATTGTAATAGCATTAGTGGATTCGGGAGCATAGGTGAACTGAAAAAAGTCATTTAAGACAAGTCTCCTATATTTTTTAAAACTAAAATTAATTCCTCTGTTTTGATTTTTCTTTTTCAGCCTCCTCAGCATTGGTCTGCGTGGAGCTCCCGCGACCGCCACCCGAGCGCCGTCGTCGATAAGGACGGCGTCCCTCCTTCTTCGGTCGGCGGATCCGCCTACACGAACAGCTGCCGAGGACCAAGCGACGAGGGCGAAGAACACCCGAGGAAAAAAAAGGCTTCCCACTCTAACTATTCGACGACCCCTTCGGCTGCCTTCGACGACGACGACGACGACGACGACGGTCACTCGCTCAGCGGCGGCGGCGGCGGCGGCGGCGGCGGCGGCGGCGGCGGCGGCGGGGACTCGGCGGTCCCTCCTGCGGCCGCCACCGTGGCCTCGTCTCGGCCTCAGAGACACCCGCCCCCGCCTCCGCCGCAGCAGCAATACAGGCGAGTACCCGGGTCGAACTGCGGTTACACCACAACCACACTCTCCTCCTGCTCCTGCTCCTCCTCCTCCTCCGCTGCTGCTGCTGCTGCTGCTACTGTGGCCGCCAGGACGCTGTCGCAGTCGAGGCTTCGATCGCTCACACTCCCCCCGCAGCCGATCTCCTTTCAGCCGCGGCGGGGCATACTTCGTGACGGCGGCAGCGGAAGCGGCGGCGGGTTAGGGGGACCTCCAAACGGCGTAGCCAGGGACGTCGTCACGGCCGCCAACGCCCTCGACGACTCGAGTCCGGTCCTCGGTCCGTCTTCGGCGGCGAGAACCCACTTCGGAACTCACTCGCTCGGCAAGACGGGCTCCTCCTCCTTCTCCTCTTTCTATTCCCGGAAGTGGATCATCGGCGGCGGTTGCCACGGCAACAGTTGTCACGGCAACGCCGCGGCGACTGCGGCGGCGGCGGCGTCGGTCTACGCCGGCGCCACGCTGCGCCGCGCTGCGCCTTCAAAGTACGGCGCCGGTGACGTCATCATCACCAACGACGACGACGACGACGACCGCAGTACTGTGATAGTATAAATTGCACAACTCAGTACAACTGTCTCACCTGGGCTCCAGGATTCTTACCTGCTGACGAAGTTCTACCTAGACGCCACCTGTGTGTCTGGATATATACTACAGTAGAACTTCTTTATAACGTACTTAGCGGGTCTGTCAAATTTATTACGTTATATCCGAAGTACGTTATATCGAATATCACCAATACAGTAGCGCTTCATATGGGACCGTACATTACAGCACGTTATAACCGAATATATGTTATAATCGAGTCCGTTATAACGAAATTCTACTGTACATACTATCTGTCTTTCTTGGTATACAGTACATGTGGGCATAAATGTGATAGAAGGCATGTACATGTATGCATGCATGAATGTATGCATGTATGTATGTAATATGTATATATCTATGCATACATGCACGTATGTATGCATGTATGCAATATGTATGTATGTTCGTATGTATGCATGCATGTTTGCATGTACATGAATAAGATGTGTGTGTGTGTTTGTGTATGCCCATGTTCATCCATTGAAATGACTGTCTCCTCGCACTATTAAGAGACTATCTATCTGGATATCAATTGTCTCTATGTCTATATTGGTATATTAGTCTATCTTCGTATTTCTGTGTCTACACTGTATATTCACTTGCTGCATAGGCCTAAGCCTTAGATGCGGCATTTTCCTAATAGTAACCAACGGGTTCTGGAAATGACATTCGTTTAAATATCGACAGGTTAACTTTTAAAGGGCCTACACTGTACTTCCATTGTGCACGGTCATGCTTCACTTTGACACTCAATTCGCTTTTATTCTGTGTGCGAACGAAAAAAATATATATTCTGCATTCAAAAATCACGATTCTTGAGTTCATCTGAAAAGGAATTGCAGTGTTTGAAGATGATTTCATTGAAAATTTTCTCTTGTTTGTATTACAGTGATCGCTGCTTTCTCTGCTATCTTCAAACTCATGTCACAATATAGGGGTATCCAGTGTTTACCAACAAGGTCCGGTTGCTCCGCCCACTGGTGGGCAGAAACCATAGAAACCATTGTTGTCTATTAATAGACGCTAATGGCAGAAGCAGATTTCTTGCTGGTGGGCATAGATCAGTGATCATAGAGATTGTTCTAGATACTCCTATAAGTTTGACGATAGCAGACTCTTTATTCCAATAATTATTAATTGGAATAAAGTGTCTTTTCTTTGCTGTATTCCAAATTGACAAAGAAATTGTTTGAATTTCAATCTTAGTGAAAATCTACAGTGGTAGACCTACGAGGATGTAGAGACAAGTCGGGTTTGAAAAACAACATAATCAAAAGTAGTAATAATTAATCAAAAACTCAGGACCAAAACGCGGAGAGTGCTGTGAAGTAGCGAGGAGGTCTTTCCATGTAATCGGAGGGTAGCGGGTTCGAATCTCACCTTAATCTCTGCGTAGTCACTTAGTCACCTTGGTTAAGTTGTTCACCACAAATAATTGTCGGTGAGGAAGACAACTGGAAACCACTAATTCACCTCATCCCCAGGCGATGCAAAAGCCAACACAGCCTTACACAGTCACTTATGGCAGAAGCACATCACCACCATCATCATCACCACCACCCCCATCATCAGTGCCAGAATACGACATTGCAAAATGACTTCGCAAAATTCTACAGCAGGCTGTTTGCGTTAATGTGCCTGGTAGAAAGACACCTATTACAATACAATCGACGGAATAATTATTGGAAATGAAATCCACGAGGAAAATGAGAGAGAGAGAGAGAGAGATGTGTGAGTGTGAGTGAGTGAGTTAGTGAGTGAGTGGTGAGTGAGTGGTGAGAGTGAGTGAGAGAGAGAGAGAGAGAGAGAGAGAGAGAGAGAGAGAGAGGAACAGATAGCTGAAGATAAAGCGGTTGATGCAGTGGACTTTGCTAAGGCGTTTGACAGTGTCTGTCTCATTCCTCCATTTGTGAAGACAGAGAGCGCAATAGAGAATCGCTTCATTATTGCTTTAGCGCCATCGTCGACTGTTCAGATTCCGGACCAGTGCAGCAAAGGCGCCTGTGCTGCGATGCGCCCGGCTGCTGAGGCAGAATTAGCGATGGACGGATAGATGGAGGGAGAGGACGGACAACGATACGGATTTACGGACAGGAAATGAATGCAGGGAAGCAATGAAGGAGGAGATAAAGCGCAAAACTGGCAAATGGCTTTAACAGTGTCATTAACCCCTTAACTGGGGATCTCGGATATATCCGTCCATTTTACATTGAGTTACAGTTAAATACCCAGTTAAGGGGTTAATTGTATGCGCAGGCTAACTGTGGCGTTAGGTTACAGCAGACATGGACGCGGATCAATTTTTTAAAACCTAGCCGCCCATTATGATTCGTAACCAACCCAATAAACACACAAAGCAATAGGGTTATACTTCACCCAACCCAACCCAACCCACCGTTATACATTCCAATGTCTTAAACCATAACTTTTTTATTACCCGACCCAATCAAACGTGAAAACTAGGGCAAAATCCATCGAAAAGTATTCCCGTTAGACAAATTTCTGTCAAACGCCCCGTTAATGAATGGTTCGTGCGGGCGTTTGGGGGTTTCGACTATGTTTTTGCACGAGGGTTAAGTAGATACTCCATTTGTCTTGTGGTGGGCGATTAGATAAATAATCTTTGCTCGGCTGAAAAGCAGGCTAAAGCAGAGTAATCAATTTGATTGGTTTGTATTCCTTCATTTTTGCTTTTCGATATCAAAATATCATATATATATATATATACATATATATATATATATGTCATAAATTTTTTTCTGGCTTTAATGGGTGTCTTTGAAGACGCTCTTAAGCGATTTGCAGACAAAAGACCAGGGTTGGAAAAAGTGGTTTTTAAAAATGTTTCAAAAATGTAGGTTTTTTAAATTTTTAAACCGAAAAGATTGAGAAGTGTAGATTTAGGCGTTTTTCGATTTTTTGATCTTGAGCATAAAAATTAAAAACTCATCTGTTATTTTTTTGAACCTTCTGCTCTCTGCAGACAGCACAAGAGACATATGTGACAGGCATATAGAGAATGGTTAAGGGAAGTCGACAAGTCAGACATTGAAACCTAACAAATGTAAAAAATGATTTTTTTTCATTTTTTAAGAACCTAGGCTTATTCAGCCCTGCATTTTGCAAAAGACTGATCCGCGATTGGAATCGCTTTTGCAGTTTCATTATTCGTTTTCTTTTGTAAATTTTGACTTCGAATGAATTCGTCCGTTTGCGGATACATTTCGAAATATCTGTCACCGAAACATGGAATGACAAACGACAGAGCTTTGTTATTTGTGGTCTCCTAAATTTTCTGATATTTTGCTTTTAAAAATACCGCAGAATATTTGAGACTGATATACAAACCCAGAGTGGAAGTCTAATACGTGACGCCAGTGTTTAATCTAAACTCTGAACTTCGGGGTGGGGGGAAACTGACAAAGCCGGGGAAGAAATCAGCTAAGGGGTTGCTGTTAGTCGATGTAGTATGCCAAAATTTTCGGGGGGAATTTGAAATTTCCGGGGGGAAAGAGCAATTTCCCCCTTCCGGAAACGGCCTAGATTAAACCCTGCGTGACGCTTCGTGACGCTTCGTGACTTTACCGTGTGATACCCTCCTCCTTACCCCACTCCCCTGGGAATTTTTTTACAGCGACCTGAAAAACGTCTCAGGTGATGGTATATTGACAAAATAACCTTCTCAATGTCAGCAATAAAAGAAGTTTACTTCTGCACGAAAGCAAATTATTCCTTCCTCTTTATATCCTACAGTAAACAATATCAACACAGTGGATTGTCAGTATCAGCAGGCCCGCCGAGAGAAATTCCGGGCCCCTGTGCAGAATAAAATTTCTTGACGACCTTTTTTCTTTGCTTGTCGTCCTTTTTCACAGCTTAAAATAACATGACGACCTTTTTTCGCTTGTCAACCTTTTCACGCCGGACCCCCCCCCCCCTTTGCTCGCCGGGCCCCCTCTACTTTACTGTTATTATTCATGTTATTGTTAATTATACATATTCATCATGGGCCCGGGCCCCCCAGACCACCGGGCCCCTGTGCAGTTGCACCCCTCCTGCCCTCCCTCTCGGCGGCCCTGAGTATCAGCAATGTCAATCCGCCATGATCGATGTAAAGAGATATGAGAAAATACGAACAAAGCGAGTTCCAGCATATGGACAATTGAATTGCGTATTTCATGAGCTCGGCTCACTTGGTGCAGGTGATGGACTCGTGTTCGATACTGGCACGGGTTCAGCGCAGATTGATCGACGAGTGGTATTTAAGACCTCCTGCGTTAAAGCCGAGTCCTTTAATATTAAACCAATGCACAATAATTATATTATTAAGTCGCTAACTAGTCTTTTGCCCGTCAAGCATGACGGGAAGCTTTCCAGTTTTTCTACACGTTAGCCACGGGTAAGCTTCTCTGGTTTCGCCTTTTGCCTGTCCAACCAAACAATTATAAAATGACGTCACCTCAGCAAGCTCCGCCCAGCTTTCAACAGGCTCCTCCCAGCGCTACCTTTACCTTACGCTTTACAATACGAAATTAGCAAGTCTCAAAGACTCGAGTTTTAGATTTCTTTCTGAAATAATCCAAGCTTCGTTGGCGATGGTCCAATTGGAACATTCCTGGCTTAAGACGATCTTTTTCTTCCTCGAAAGAATTGCTCCATCCGGAGAATAAAGCATGTAGTTATAAAGCGGCCGCTTATATTGGCGCTCGGTCCCATAGGGTCGTCGAAGAAGTCTTATTCGTGATATGTGAAAGTTGTACGATTGTCGTCGTACGATTTAGAGGTGCGACAATTCTGAAATAACAGTACGTGCAGTGTGTCTATGCCATGATCAAATCATAAAGAGCTTTACGTGTCGTGGAAGACCTTTAGTGTGTGTGTGACCTTTCACATCTATTTCAAGTTATGTGGCGAAGCAAATTCGCGCGAATGAATACTCATTTTTATTGTTTATTATTGGGTTTATTGTTCGTGACAATTTATATAGCGCCGTAACATAGCAGGGGCCGCCAAAGTCAAGGGCGCTTTACACCGAGCTTTTATTTACAGTAACACTTGGGATGTGATTTACAGTATACCGAAGCGCGATTACAGTCACACGTTAGAACTTAACTCGAGAAGACAACGCGAAATCGAGGACACATTTTAGGAAATCCGCAACTGAGACCCTAATGTGTCCTGAAGAGTTCGTGAAAAAGGATCAACTTCTTTATTAAGACGTAAACAGTATTTAAGTCGAGGCGATTCGTTCCAATCTGGACAAAATTCCTACAATTTGGGCAGATTTTATAAGCCCCCGCGGCCAATGAAGGTTTATCACCGCCGACTCAGATTGTCTAATAAATAAAATTTCGTGCAATCATCTGTATAATCTGATTGTCTGCCTCTAATTCGCGTTCGCTTTGTTGCACCTGAATCGCAAGGTACGGTTGTTTTAGGTCTGTCGCCATCTCTCTCTCTCTCTCTCTCTCTCTCTCTCTCTCTCTCTCTCTCTCTCTCTCTCTCTCTCTCTCTCTCCGCCCGCCACCCCCACCCCACCTGCCAATTCCCTGTTGAAGATTGAATCGATGAGGCAAAGGGATTTCGAACGAACGTAAATTTCTGTAAATACAGAACGAATTGCTTTCCAGGGAGCCAGACTCTCTCTCTCTCTCTCTCTCTCTCTCTCTCTCTCTCTCTTTCTGTATATGTACTTGTCTCTGTATTTGTGCCTGTATCTGTCTGTTTCTGTTTCTGTCTCTGTCTCTCTCTCTGTCTGTCTCTCTTTCTCTTCTCTCTCATTCTCTCGGTCTTTGTCTCTATAACTGTATCTGTATCTGTATCTACATCTGTATCTGTACCTGCCTATCTCTGTCTTCTCGTTCGCTGTATCCTTTCTTCTATCTTTCCCTATCTGTCTTTCCCTTCTTCTCTCTCTCCTCTTCTCTCTCTCTCTCTCTCTCTCTCTCTCTCTCTCTCTTCTCTTTATGTCTTCTCTCTTTCTCTCTCTCTCTCTCTCCCTCTCCCTCTCTCTCGCCTAGAGCCGAATTTGGCGATTAGTTGGCGTTGTCATGGCAACGCGACCTTAAGACTTAATTAATGTTTTACGATCTGCGCTTTCTTCGCCATCTTTCTGCCTTTATTTTCCCCGCTTTGCCGACGGCAGCGGCGGCAGCAGCAGCAGCAGCAATTTGTCCTTGCCTATTGTTTTATTAGTTGTTTTCTCCGATGTCGGTTGCATCAGCAGCAGCCGTTGTCGACGTTGCAACACCGCTGCTGTTGCAACGCTGTTGCTCGTCGCCTTCCTGGCTCCTGCCCTTTTGCTAATCAGCAGCAAAAAGCTGTTTCTCGTGAGCTTTGATTTCTTTTCATTTAACGGGAAAATCCGAGGAAATCAAACACTTCGACTGCCCGGCGGAGGTCGCATCCCTCTCTTCACAGGTTCATAAGAGGTCTCTCATGAACCGCTAGCGGTTCATCGGTTCACGTACAGCGGTTCACGTTTTATGGCAGTGATGGGCACAAATTTTTATCCGAGAGCCGCAAAAGTGTCTGCGATAAAAGTCGAGGGCCGCACACATTTTTTCGGCATTTAGAAGTAAATTTTTAAGTAGTTTCCAAAACGACTTTAAACGTATTATATACTGTGCAGTGTAAGCAATTAGGCCTATTAATAAGCCAAGACTGTCAAGTCGAAGAAAAGTTAGTGAATATTTCAAGCATTATTTCTACCTAACAACCAAGTGCCAAAGTGTAAATCCAATTTGAATGCTGAATTTTCCATTAAGGCGCGGTCAAATGTTTCATATGTTTTAGAGGGCCGCACATTAATGTAGTATCTCTCGATGTCGGGGGCCGCACAAAAGGGCTTCGAGGGCCGCATGTGGCCCGCGGGTCGCACTTTGCCCATCTCTGTTTTACGGCATAGGTTTCTTCTGGTGAAATATATTTTCATGCAGTGTTCATTTCTAGCGTCTTTTTGAGGCTTTGTTCGTGGAAATTTTCGATTGACGGACAATACAGTTTATTTTTGGTTTAATTGCAGGAAATCTGAAATCCATTCTTCAACTCGGACTGCGTCAGTTTCACTTGTCATATTAAAAGTGCGTCCTCTGTGAAAGTGCACTGCGAACTCATCTGTTCGCGTGCACTCCAGCACTCAATTGTCATGCTGATTTTCAAAATATTGCGACCCACAGAACACAACTGAAATTTTTAGGTACTACCCAAAAACCTCTTTAGTAAATAATAATAATAATAATAATAATAATAATAATAATAATACAGAAACAATAATGATAATTTAATTAATAAATAATGATGATGATGATGATGATGATGATGATGATAATAATAATAATAATAATAATAATAATAATACAGAAACAATAATAATAATTTAATTAATAAATATGATGATGATGATGATGATGATGATGATGATGATAATAATAATAATAATAATAATAATAATAATAATAATAATAATAATACAGAAACAATAATGATAATTTAATTAATAAATAATGATAATAATAATAATAATAAATTATGATGGTGATAATAACAGGAATTTGCCTTTTGAATGATGAGACGCTATTTATCCTTTCTCTTTCCTTTTTTCTTCCTTTCTTTTCTTAAGATTTCACTGAACAGTGTTCTTTATTTAATTGCCAGCGTTTTTCGTTGACCGTCCTCTCTCTCTCTCTTCGGCCGCTGAATTGGGCGCCACTCGGTCGACGGACGTCGCCTAATGGCCGCCGCGCGTTAATCAGCTGGACGGCGGAGGAGGAGGAGGAGGAGGGAGGAGGAGGAGGAGGAGAAAAAGGCGTTAATTGGATTTCAAAATCGCCACTTAGCAGTTGGTCGCCGGGAGAAAGAAACGCCCGCGAGGAAGGAATCTGACATTGACAGGCGAGAATCGGGCGATCGCTCTGTTTCTATTTTGCGACGATTCACCCGATTCCTCCTCCTCCTCCTTCTCTTCCTCCTCCTCCTCCTCCTCCTCCTCCTCCTCCTCCTCCTCCTCCTCCTCCTTAGCCGATGGAAAGCTTAACCGGCGGATATAGCGCATTCAGAATTGACCCGTTGCCAATGCAGGTCGAGTTCTGGTTGTCTCTCTCTTTATCCTGCATTAGAAGACATTCAGAGAAAGCCCTCGCTGATAGAGGAAGTACTCGGATGGCACATGAGTACCCTCTGACAACAGAGTAGGTAAGTATTGAGACAGTTGTACAGTAGCAACTGAATGAGGCATTTATGACACATTGTATACTGCAAGGTTTTGTTGTTATTTGTAGACTCAAAAACAAGAGGACAAAGAAAGAGAATACAGAAAGAAATCTACCAGAGGACAACAAGGCAAAGAATGAGATTACACAGCAAGACCATAATGTGAATCAATGGATGGGTGGTAACATAGTGGTTCTCGCAAAGGAATGATTCTACTGAACCATTCTAAGCTTTGTTGTTGTTATTATTATTATTATTATTATTATTATTATTATTATTATTATTTATTATTATTATTACTACCAGCAGCAGCAGTAGTAGTAGTAGTAGTAGTAGTAGTAGTAGTAGTAGTAGTAATAGTAGTACAGTAATAGCAGTAGTGGCAGCAGTAGTACAAGTAGCAGTAGCAGCAGCAGCAGCAGTAGCAGTAGCAGAATCAGTGGTGCAGTGGCAGTGGCAGTGGTAGTGGTGGCAGTGGTGGTGGTGGTGGTGCAGTGGTGGTGGTAGTGGCAGTGGTGGCAGTGGCAGTGGTGGTGGTAGTGGTAGTGGTGGTGGTGGTGGTGGTGGCAGTGGCAGTGGCAGTGGTGGTGGCAGTGGTGGTAGTGGTGGCAGCAGTAGTGGTAGCAGCAGTAGCAGCAGTAGCAGCAGTAGCAGCAGCAGTAGCAGTAGTAGCAGTAGTAGTAGTAGTAGTAGCAGTAGTAGTAGTAGTAGTAGTAGTAGTAGTAGTAGTAGTAGTAGTAGTAGTAGCAGCAGCAACAGTAACAGTAACAGTAGCAGTGATAGTAAGTATAACGCGGACTGTTTCTTTTGGAGAAGTCTTAAGACTCGATTAGCATGAACTGTCAGTGTTAACGTGGGATTTTTTCCGGTCTCCCGCGGATTGCGTGTTAGCAGATGCAGAGTGCAGCGCGTAGTGACAGAGGCTGACAGCGGCCACGCAGCGTGTCAATTTAAATTCAGCAGTCTTGAAATTGGAGTCAGCGTAGATCGGAGTCGTAGAAGAAGAAGAAGAAGAAGAAGAAGAAGAAGAAGAAGAAGAAGAAGAAGAAGAAGAAGAAGAAGAAGAAGAAGAGTGACAGCTGGACGACCGCGCCGCTGACCGACAGTTTTTTTTCTTTTCTAAACGTGCGTCTATACGATTGTTTTCTAAAAGTAAAAATAAAAACACGGGAATGTTTTGAGAAGTTGAGACGCTACTAAACGAACCTATCTTATTATATAATTCTCGATGTCCGTCCGTCTGTCCGACGGCAACACGGCGGGTATTGCAAGACGCTGTTGTCATTGACAACCAAATATTGTTTAATCAAAACGGAGCGTTTAACGAAGCGTCTTAATTGCAGCTTAAACCCCCGTCCCCCCTTCCCTCACCCAATCCCTCTCCCAATAGCCCAGGCCCCAACCTATTCCCGCCCCGGCCCCAAACCCCCTTTTCCCTTCCCTATCCCATCTCCTTCCCTCTCTCCTCCCCTCCCAATCGCCCCTAAACCCCGTTCCCCTTCCGTCTCCCCAACCCTTTTCCCTCTCCCCATCCCTCTCCCAATCGCCCCTCCCCAAACCCCGTTCTCCTTCCGTCTCCCAACCCTTTTCCCTCTCCCCATCCCTCTCCCAATCGCCCCGGCCCCAACCCATTCGGGGCCCAGGCCCCAAACCCCCGTTCCCCTTTCCTCTCCCCATCCCTTTTCCCTCTCCCCATTCCTCTTCCGATCGCCTCAGGCCCAACCCATTCCAGCCCCAACCCATTCCCTGCCCCGGCCCTAAAACCCCGTTCCCTTCCCTCTCCTTATCCCCTTCCAGCTACCCATCCTTCTCCCAATCGCCCAGGCCCCAACCCATCAGCGCTCCGCCCTACCCCACCGGCCCCAAACCCCGTTTCCAAACCTACACAACGCTGCTCCGAAAACCCGTACAACCCACTTTCCTCCTCCCAAATCTCCCTTCCCTCTCCCAATGCCCTGCCCCCCGTTATTATATATATTTACTCTTTCCTAACCTCAAACCCTATTTTTTTAAATTTTACCCCTCAAGTGTGGATTAAATTTTCAGACGCTGTCACCGTACTGGGGATTTAATTTTTGGAAAAGCGTTCTTCAGAAATGATTGCTGTAACGTTTTAAATTTGCTATATCTCAGGCTATATAGGAGCTAAAAAGATGAGGTTTGCACCATTGTTTAGATTGTTTATTTCTCTTTCTAACCGTCCGTGCAAAACAAAAAAATATGGGGGTAGAGTCCACTTTACGGCCTAAAATATCACCCTCTCCCCCAAAATTTTTTTAAAGCCCGCTAGCAAAATATTTTCAGCGGTAACCCCAAAGGTTGCGTTGGGCAAGAAATCTCCAGTTTTTGGTGGTTTGGGTTGGGTTGTTTGGGTAAGAAAATGAATCAACCTTTCTTCGGTGATAATGTAATGCAAAATTTTATCCTTTTCTTTTAATGGTCGTCAGAGTTGCGCCACAATTTTCAACGCCTTTCAATGTTTTCAACAAATTCTATGGTTTCAACCGTTTCCGCCTTTCTGCGACTATTCTTTGTCTTTACTTTTACTTAAGGATTTATTGCCTCACTTTTTCACAAACTCATAGCGATCAATTACTGTCTAAGAATTATTGCTATGCATGGGTTTGGTTGAGTAGGGTCAAGTAATCCATTTGTTTTCGTCGGTTGGGTTGGGGTGGGTTGGGCTTGATTAGTGATGGGCTGATTTTTAAAAATTGACTAACGTCCATGCCTGCGCGTTTTATACGTATTTTATCATCAGAAATAAAATACGTAAAGTACGTACGGTCGAATCCCGGTTCTGACCCAGATGATTTAATTTTAGAGTCGTTCTTCCGTCCCCATTATAAGAATTCGTCCTATCACAAAATCGTCCATTCCACTCTGGTTCGTCGCCATTATCAGTTCTTGTTTCCTTAAATCATCCGATCATCTTTCGACGATCAATGTCCCTCTCAGGACCCGTTTTACCGGCGATTCCGGGATCCGTATCGCCCGCCGTTTGCCGCCGCCGCCGCCGCCGCTATCGTCGTCCGTCGGAAAGTTAGCGGCGCGTTCTGTCGGAACTTCGGCTCTAGATAAATCGGTCGTTAAGTTTTATTTCTGCGGCGCGAAGACGGGGAGGGGTGCGTTTTGATGGGGCGCGGACTGAAGAGTTATGGGCAGACGACGACGGCGAAAGAATCGACGGGAGACGACAAGAAACACACAACAGATTGACGGACGAGTGAGAAAAATCGCGGCGTATATGCAGCAGGCTGGAGACTTAAGCTTAAGAGAGAGAGAGAGAGAGAGAGAGAGAGAGAGAGAGAGAGGATGGAAGGGAAATTGTGCTAGCCGTGCCATTAAAAGAGCAGCTGGAGAGGGAAAGAGTTGGAACCAAGTGTCTGTCTCTTTCGTGTTAATTGGCTTTTGCGTCGAAACGAAAGCAAACGAAGTTTCTCGGAAGTGAATTTTTTTTAACGCAGAGCAAAAATGAGATCGAGGCTGTTGTCTGGAAATAAGTGCCACATCATCAAAGAGTCTGGCCCGCCAAGTAGGGGACTTATAGAAAGCAAATTGATGATGTCCAACCTACTACTACGACTACTATGATGACGACGACGACGACGACGATGATGATGCTAGTGTATACTGTGACGGTTGTCATGGTGATTTGATTTGACGCTGGGGGGATTGCGAGTCTGCTTTGGAGCGACCACAGACATGGACATGGGTTGGGTTCACCCGTGGGGGTTGGGTTGGGTTGGATTGTGTTCAGTTGGGTCAGATATTTCCATGCTTACGGTGGGTCGGGTTGGGCCAAGTAACCCTATTGCCTTGGTGGGTTGGGTCTGAATCATGATCGGTTGGGTTGGGTTTTAAAAAATGGACCCACGTCCATGTCTGAGCGACCATCGACAGATATCAAGTGCATTATTTACATGGCGCTATAGAAGTTCTTGTGCTATGTTAGGATAACCATGGTGATAATAACGTAGGCGACAACAAGGAGTTAATTATATTGAGGATAACAATGAAGGAAGAGGAAGGCACAGGAAAAGGTAAATGGATTAACATCAAAGAAGACGTCGAAAGATGCCAGGTATGATCATGAGTAATCGACGGAAAAAGATAAATGGATGTTTCGGGTCTAACTATTGCCGCTAATGATGATGCTGATGATCATGACGATGATAGTGATGACGATGACGATGATGATGATGACGACGATGAAGATGATGATGATGATAACTTCGAGGGCGATGATTATGATGATGTTGACGAGGACGACGACTACGACGATGATGATGCTGATTCTGATGATGTCGTTGATGTTGTTGTTGTTGTTGATGATGATGATGATGATGATGCTATTGAGAATGACGACAAAATCAATGCCTCTGTTACTTTTCTAGTGACGAAGAAAACGATAATGTCGATTACGATAATGAGTATGAACACTATTGAAAATGATGATTAGCAGATTATAGGCCTACTTTATGGGAAATCTTAGGGAGATACAAAAATCTTGTTTGTTATCTTGAAATTCCGGATTTTCCGTTCATTCTTGCCGTCACTAATCCAACAATTGCTTAGGCCTAGTAAAGTAATCGATTACTTAATCAAGTGTCAAGGCAAGCAATTGTAATATTGTAAATAATTAATCACCCGTACGTTGAGCAGTAATTGTTACAATAACCAATCTTATCCCCATTTAAATTACTCTCTTAATTAATTGTGTGCCAGATGTTGAAAAATTAATTAACTTTTACAATTATCCACAGCAGACACACGTTTCCAATAACATATCAAAACCGACGTTTGATTAACTGGCAGCTGGAAGTGATATTTCAGTTTTGCAAATAATGTTAGTCCAATTTCTATTTCGATTTATCTCTCTTATTTTAGTTTTTTTATTTAGTTTTCATTTTGTAAATAATTCCAGTTTTAGTTTTAGCTAACGAAATCAAACTGATTTTATTTTTATATTTATTTTGTTAATTAGTTCACTGGTAGCAGCTGCAGGCATCTTAATTCGTTCAAACTGAACAATGTTCTTGTGGCTAAATTCTGGGAGTATTCGTTATTGTAGACGACATTTCCGTAGACTTAATAAGTCACGTGACTCTGTCGTCGTCAAATGAACTTTCATCGTGCGCTGGATTTTCAGACACTGCATAAAGACAAGTACAGTGTAGCCTGCTATAGGGCATACAGGGTGGCGCCAAAAAAACCGGACTAGTCACATTAGTTTTGGCATTTAATGTAGTCCGGATTTTTTGCGCCACCCTGTACAGTAGCCTCTGATTTTCATTCACCTGCCTTGTTCGCAACTACCAGCCAGGTTGCGATGAATATTAGAGACGAGCGCTTCTATAGCAGACGCCCTTGCATCCGCTGTAGGGCTTTACCAACGACGGAAGGGGAAAGAGAAGATTGCCAGATTAACCGGATCTATTTTGCCAAAAGTGATAAATTCTGTAAAAGGAAGTTCTTCATTTTTATTCGATCTGTTTTCGCTCTCCTATTTTTTAGAACTCTCTATCTATCTATCTATCTATCTATCTATCTATCTATCTATCTATCTATCTATCTATCTATCTATCTATCTATCTATCTATCTATCTATCTATCTATCTATCTATCTATCTATCTATCTATCTATCTATCTATCTATCTATCTATCTATCTATCTATCTATCTATCTATCTATCTATCTATCTATCTATCTATCTATCTATCTATCTATCTATCTATCTATCTATCTATCTATCTATCTATCTATCTATCTATCTATCTATCTATCTATCTATCTATCTATCTATCTATCTATCTATCTATCTATCTATCTATCTATCTATCTATCTATCTATCTATCTATCTATCTATCTATCTATCTATCTATCTATCTATCTATCTATCTATCTATCTATCTATCTATCTATCTATCTATCTATCTATCTATCTATCTATCTATCTATCTATCTAATCTATCTATCTATCTATCTATCTATCTATCTATCTATCTATCTATCTATCTATCTATCTATCTATCTATCTATCTATCCATCTGTCTGTCTGTCTGTCTGTCTGTTTGTCTGTCGGTCGGTCGGTCGGTCTACCTATCTATTTGTCTCTCTCTTTCCAGCTGCCTCGCTGTCTGCCTGTCTGTATGTCTATTTGTCTATCTATCCATCCATCTATGTCTGTCTCTTTCTGTCAGTCTCTTTCTCTTTCTCTTTCTCTTACTCTTTCTCTTTCTCTCTCTCTCTCTCTCTCTCTCTCTCTCTCTCTCTCTCTCTCTATCTCTGCATTTTCAGCACACTTTCAGTTTCCGAATGATTCGAAGAATGCATCGATTGAGTAAGTTAGTAAGTCAGTCAATCAATTCTCTAAGCGCCACTAGAGAGCTCGGCGCAGTGTACCCGGCTTATCCAGGAGTGTCCGGTCCATGATAAATCCTCGATCCTCGATCCGTAGTCCGTGGTTTTCGAGGATCGTAGGTCCGGTTAGAAGAAGTCCTCCCTAGAGGAGAATTCTGATTCATTTTGCTCTGTGTATGTAGACTGCATGTCCATTGTTCCAGATTCAAGACTTTTGGGTAGCGTTTGCTCGGTTACGAGTGATGCCCTACGGTATTTGATGGTATTGGATATAACGTTCTTTGTGTATTAGCGTATCCAGTGTTTACCAACAAGGTCCGGTTGCTCCGCCCACTGGTGAGCAGAAAGTTTCCAGAAACCATAGAAACCATTGTTGTCTATTAATAGACGCCAATGGCAGAAGCAGATTTCTTGCCCACCAGCATAGATACTGGCTATGTTGGTGGGCATAGAGAGTGTTCTGGATACTCTCATATATAACGTACTACAGTTTACAGACCCACTATTAAGTATAGACCCACGTTATAACGAAGTTCTGTCGTAACTGATCTCCGCTATGATTCTATGTTATAATCGAAAGACGTTAATTTATGGCATTTGTACTTGCAAAACTATTTGAAACTTATAGGTACAAACTGCATTGTTTGTTCTTACAAGGTCTTCCTACATTAGAATGTAGTGGTAAAAAGCTGTTCAAGTCCAAATATCGCTGAATAGGTTGCTGCATATTAACTTCTTTGTATTTTGTGTACCACGATCTATCTCTTACAAGAACATGTACGCCATGTATACGTTGTTTCGTATTACAGGTTCATTTGGTTATGCTTCGAATATTTGAGGTCAAAATGTAAAGGTAGACTCGTACTCGAACGAGCGTAGGGTCCGGTGCAGTGTTTTATACAGTACAGGTCTCATAGCCACCAAAAACCACTGAAATCAACCACCTAAAAAATCCCAGCACTGACAAATTTGTGCGTTGAGCGGTGTCTCTTCTCTCCAGCCAAGTCAATTCCCACCCCCACCCCTCACCCCACACCCCAAGGGCCTGGGTCTGGATAAGACACTGGTCGGGTGCTGATCTCAGTGTGCTATGCACGCAGCAGAGCAGGTGGCTAACGCCAATAATTAATCTAGAGTCGTTTTCCATTGGTTTCTCCAGACCCGCGTTTTACTTTGGCAGCTTGACGCTGCTACCAATTTATCAAAGCCTAAACGATGAAATGAATATTTGAGAAATTCTACCTAACAATATTATTTATCACTATTATTATAACAGCTCGTTTTTGTAAAGCGCTCTTGACTTTGCTTCGATAGCCATGTTTACTGCGCTCAAGAAATTGTCTTGAAATAATAATAATAATAATAATATTATTATTATTATTATTATTATTATTATTATTATTATTATTATTATTTAAAATCTCCGCGTCAAGGCAGCCATGTTTCTGATTGGTCGGCGTCATGGCAACAACATCTGAAGTTTTCAGCTTTCATTTCATCCGGTTCAGGGGCGTAGCCAGGAATTTGATTTGAGGGGGGTATAAAATTTGGGAGTATATATTGTTAAGTTTTATATATGTGTAATATATTATATACATAATACAAATATTATATTATATTATATTATACTACACTATATTATATTATCTATAATATATACAATATATGTTATATATATATATATATATATATATATATATATATATATATATATATATATATATATATATATATATATACTGACTCCCAACAGAGGTTCTACCTGATTTTTGACATTTTTTGGCAATTTTTTTGGCAATTTTTGCACATTTCACATTTATTTATTTATTTAATACATTATACATTATTACTTCATTTTCTTGGCCTGACCGCTGAACCTGTAAACAAAGACAGCGGGGTTTCCTTTACTCCATCCTTAAATCTAGACCCCTCTTGGCAAGCAGCTATACACAGACATTTTAATTACTGGACTTGTTTACATGATCTGCTAACAGTGTTTATTCTAGCCACCTTGCCATTGGGGGAATTTTACATGTTTGAGGAGGTTTTCTGCCCAAAAACCTTGACGAGCAAAAAGGTCATCCTGTTGTTATGTGCTCTCTCGGGTGTGGTGACAAGCAAAAAAGGCCATCATATCCTTCGTTATCTTTTCTTTTATCCTTCTTCCAAATATAAAAAACCCTTTTCGTCACACTTTTGAGGAGAAATTTCCATCCACAATGCAACATATAAAAATTTTGGGGGAATTTTCAAACTTGGGGGAATCTCCCAAAACAGGCCTAGAATAAACACTGTCTGCTAATGTCTCCGTGGTCGGCCATGACTGACCCCATTATAGGCTTAATTCTCAAGTGACACTCATCTTCAACGTCAAGAAACGGAACAAACAGCTTTTCACATGTGACTGAACTCAGCGGCGTAGCCAGGAACTTGATTTGGAAGGGGAGGGGTATAAATCTTAACTAGTCATTGCTATTTCAAAATCAAAACACATGTTAATGTTCCACATGTGAACAAAAAGGCTACTAACCAATAATTTTTTTTGAGGTAGTCGGATTTTTTTTTTTTTGGGGGGGGGGTATATATACTGATATACCCCCCGTCCCTACGGCCCTGATCCGGTTGAAGCCCATTAGTGCGTGTCTTGGGTGGGTGGGTAGGTGGATGGGCGGGAGGGGTCTTACCCGCGTGATGCGTTGATTTGGAGACGCCAATCGTAATCAACCGTTTTCCAGTTCATCATGCGTGCCTTCAATGTCCCATCTCTCTCTCTCTCTCTCTCTCTCTCTCTCTCTCTCTCTCTCTCTCTATCTATCTATCTATCTCTCTCTATCTCTCTCTCTCTCTCTCTCTCTCTCTCTCTCTCTCTCTCTCTCTGTCCCATCTCTCTCTCTCTCTCTTCTCTGTCCCATCTCTCTCTCTCTCTCTCTCTCTCTCTCTCTCTCTCTCTCTCTCTCTCTCTCTCTATCTCTCTCTCTCTATCTATCTCTCTCTCTCTCTCTCTCTCTCTCTCTCTCTCTCTCTCTCTCTCTCTCTGTCCCATCTCTCTCTCTCTCTCTCTCTCTCTCTCTCTCTCTCTCTCTATCTCTCTCTCTCTCTCTCTCTCTCTCTCTCTCTCTCTCTCTCTCTCTCTCTGTCCCATCTCTCTCTCTCTCTCTCTCTCTCTCTCTCTCTCTCTCTCTCTTCTCTGTCCCATCTCTCTCTCTCTCTCTCTCTCTCTCTCTCTCTCTCTCTCTCTCTCTCTGTCTCTGTCTCTGTCTCTGTCTCTCTCTCTCTCTCTCTCTCTCTCTCTCTCTCTCTCTCTCTCTCTCTCTCTCTCTCTCTCTCTCTCTGTCTCTCTGGGGACAGAGACTTATCAACAGCTCCACGGAATCATTAGCAAACCTGAGTCACCGTTTAACGGCCCCCGTGCATCCGCAATGCGTTCTGTTAGGCGCCATCTTCGGTCAAAGCATTACCTTCTACATTCTACAACTATATCAGGTGTGAACCATGAGATAAGTTCGGAGGTTGACAACTCTGACTGACCAACAGAGCACTGAGCTCAGCACCGGGTGGCTATGACGATTTATTTCCATTGATGCACAGCAGAGATTGGTCAGTCGGGATCTCTGCCAGCCTTCTACCCCATTGAAGTTTCAGGCAAGAAAATTAATTAATTATAGAAGGAAACGATCGAAGACGCCATCATCGTAAATTTCTGGGAAACTGATAAACTCCAGGATCCGTTATCCACGGCGGTCTCTCAACTACAGTAGAGCTTCGTTATAACGTACTTAGAGGGTCTGTAAAATTTATTACTTTATATTCGAGGTGAATTGCGTCAAATACCGTCTAAAATACGGTAGCGCATCACACGTGACCTAAATTGCGGTACTTTATGACCGAGTATACGTTGCCACCGAGTCCGTTATAACGACGTTCCGCTGAACCTTGAATGTCAGATCTGGTCACAAGGTCAGTTCCCCCCTTCCCCCACAAGTGACTCATACAACTGTAATTGTGCGTAAATAACTTTTAATTGTCATTCACTAACAGAACCGAAGCGGGAGCATTTGGCGCCCGGGCAAGATATCAAATTTTCGCCTCCCCCTCCCAATATAGTAGTTTTGAAGCTGAAAAACTGGTGACGACCTTTTTGCTCTTCTGACGTCTGACTTTTTTTCACCACCTTGGGAAGTAATTAAAGTGTTAGCATTGATGACCTTTTGCTTGTCGTCATACATACTGGTTATGCCTTCGGCGGGTGTTTTTGACTACCTGAATGTAAAACTCCCACCGTGAATAAAAATCAAGGCATGGATTCTGGCGACCTCCAAGACGGCGCCTGGGGCAACTAGCCCCCTCCATTCCCTCAGCTAGGCGCTGCTCTGTTCACAGGTCATCTACTAGGTTCTACTCCAATAATAATAATAATAATAATAATAATAATAATAATAATAATAATAATAATAATAATAATAATAATAATAATAATAATAATAACAGGGCTAAGGGCTTAGAGTGGTTCAGTAGGATCTGCCCTGTGTGAGAACCACTATGTTCCACCAGGCCATTCTTTCACACCATGGTCTTGCTATGTAATATCATTCTTTGCTCTCTTGTCCTCTTGTAGGTTTGCTCCTGTAGTCTCCTTCTTTGTTTTCCTGTCTTTGCATCTACAAATAGCAACAAAACTTTGCAGTATGCAATGTTATAAATTCCTCATTCAAATACTGAATAACTGCGACAGTACTTATCTAAACAGTCTAATAACTATGCATCGCCAATCCTATGGCAGACTTGGAACCGGGTCTCATTTTGAGACCCGGTGACCCAGTGACCCAAAATTGAAGTGACCCAGTGACCCAGTGACCCGGTGACCCAGTCATTGGTTCTAATATTTGAATATTTATCATTGTCAAGTAAACGTTGTCATCACACCATAGAATTTTTCATTACATTTTATAACATTCCATAGAGTAATAATACCAATATCCCTCAGTGATAAAATCAATTACTTGTATCTGTGGATCTCACTAATATCAAGCGGACAGTCTCTTCAGCCTTTCTGGGATTGATGAACGTACATGCTTAGCATCTGAAGAAGATTTTAATTATTACCGGGTCTATAACCGGGTCATAAAGATGACCCGGTGGACAAAGGTGACCCGAATGACCCATTGACCCATTGACCCAGTGACCCGGTTCCAAGTCTGTCCTATAGTACTTAGACTTATTGTAATAGCATTAGTGGATTCGGGAGCATAGGTGAACTGAAAAAAGTCATTTAAGACAAGTCTCCTATATTTTTTAAAACTAAAATTAATTCCTCTGTTTTGATTTTCTTTTTCAGCCTCCTCAGCATTGGTCTGCGTGGAGCTCCCGCGACCGCCACCCGAGCGCCGTCGTCGATAAGGACGGCGTCCTCCTTCTTCGGTCGGCGGATCCGCCTACACGAACAGCTGCCGAGGACCAAGCGACGAGGGCGAAGAACACCCGAGGAAAAAAAGGCTTCCCACTCTAACTATTCGACGACCCCTTCGGCTGCCTTCGACGACGACGACGACGACGACGACGGTCACTCGCTCAGCGGCGGCGGCGGCGGCGGCGGCGGCGGCGGCGGGGACTCGGCGGTCCCTCCTGCGGCCGCCACCGTGGCCTCGTCTCGGCCTCAGAGACACCCGCCCCGCCTCCGCCGCAGCAGCAATACAGGCGAGTACCCGGGTCGAACTGCGGTTACACCACAACCACACTCTCCTCCTGCTCCTGCTCCTCCTCCTCCTCCGCTGCTGCTGCTGCTGCTGCTACTGTGGCCGCCAGGACGCTGTCGCAGTCGAGGCTTCGATCGCTCACACTCCCCCCGCAGCCGATCTCCTTTCAGCCGCGGCGGGGCATACTTCGTGACGGCGGCAGCGGAAGCGGCGGCGGGTTAGGGGGACCTCCAAACGGCGTAGCCAGGGACGTCGTCACGGCCGCCAACGCCCTCGACGACTCGAGTCCGGTCCTCGGTCCGTCTTCGGCGGCGAGAACCCACTTCGGAACTCACTCGCTCGGCAAGACGGGCTCCTCCTCCTCCTCCTTCTCCTCTTTCTATTCCCGGAAGTGGATCATCGGCGGCGGTTGCCACGGCAACAGTTGTCACGGCAACGCCGCGGCGACTGCGGCGGTGGCGGCGTCGGTCTACGCCGGCGCCACGCTGCGCCGCGCTGCGCCTTCAAAGTACGGCGCCGGTGACGTCATCATCACCAACGACGACGACGACCGCAGTACTGTGATAGTATAAATTGCACAACTCAGTACAACTGTCTCACCTGGGCTCCAGGATTCTTACCTGCTGACGAAGTTCTACCTAGACGCCACCTGTGTGTCTGGATATACTACAGTAGAACTTCTTTATAACGTATTTAGCGGGTCTGTCAAATTTATTACGTTATATCCGAAGTACGTTATATCGAATATCACCAATACAGTAGCGCTTCATATGGGACCGTACATTACAGCACGTTATAACCGAATATATGTTATAATCGAGTCCGTTATAACGAAATTCTACTGTACATACTATCTGTCTTTCTTGGTATACAGTACATGTGGGCATAAATGTGATAGAAGGCATGTACATGTATGCATGCATGAATGTATGCATGTATGTATGTAATATGTATATATCTATGCATACATGCACGTATGTATGCATGTATGCAATATATGTATGTATGTTCGTATGTATGCATGCATGTTTGCATGTACATGAATAAGATGTGTGTGTGTGTTTGTGTATGCCCATGTTCATCCATTGAAATGACTGTCTCCTCGCACTATTAACAAACCATCTATCTGGATATAAATTGTCTATGTCTACATCGGTATATTAGTCTATCTTCGTATTTCTGTGTCTACACTGTATATTCACTTGCTGCATAGGCCTAAGCCTTAGATGCGGCATTTTCCTAATAGTAACCAACGGGTTCTGGAAATGACATTCGTTTAAATATCGACAGGTTAAAGGGCCTACACTGTAGTTCCATTGTACACGGTCATGCTTCACTTTGACACTCAATTCGCTTTTATTCTGTGTGCGAACGAAAAAAAAAAATATATATTCTGCATTCAAAAATCACGATTCTTGAGTTCATCTGAAAAGGAATTGCAGTGTTTGAAGATGATTTCATTGAAAATTTTCTCTTGTTTGTATTACAGTGATCGCTGCTTTCTCTGCTATCTTCAAACTCATGTCACAATATAGGGGTATCCAGTGTTTACCAACAAGGTCCGGTTGCTCCGCCCACTGGTGGGCAGAAACCATAGAAACCATTGTTGTCTATTAATAGACGCTAATGGTAGAAGCAGATTTCTTGCTGGTGGGCATAGATCAGTGATCATAGAGATTGTTCTAGATACTCCTATAAGTTTGACGATAGCAGACTCTTTATTCCAATAATTATTAATTGGAATAAAGTGTCTTTTCTTTGCTGTATTCCAAATTGACAAAGAAATTGTTTGAATTTCAATCTTAGTGAAAATCTACAGTGGTAGACCTACGAGGATGTAGAGACAAGTCGGGTTTGAAAAACAACATAATCAAAAGTAGTAATAATTAATCAAAAACTCAGGACCAAAACGCGGAGAGTGCTGTGAAGTAGCGAGGAGGTCTTTCCATGTAATCGGAGGGTAGCGGGTTCGAATCTCACCTTAATCTCTGCGTAGTCACTTAGTCACCTTGGTTAACTCTTAGGCAGCCTGTGCGGTCGTTATCGACCGCACAAGAAATCGCACCCATTTCTATATATAGACCGCTATATTTAGGATTTAGGGCTATTCTAACGGAAAGCCAACATAATTTTGCATCTAAAACGTGCGAAAAACCGTTTATTTCATGAGTTTGACTGCGAAAATATGTCGATTCGTAGACAAGATTTGCGGTCCTTCTGGCATTTAAATTTTAAATGCCCTTCTATACACAGGGGCAGATGTTTTATTCAACTAAAGAAGGTTTAGAAGCGATTGAAAATGGTAAGTTTGATGACATGGGTATTTCCAGGTCCGATGACAACGAAACCGAACAAATTCTGCTGGAAAGTATAAAAAACCAAGTTTTTGAACTTTTGTGACATGTGTCAAATATATGTATGTCATAATTGCTTCGACATCTTTCACACAAGATCCTTTCTAAACTAAAATATCACATTTTACATAATTTTTAACGTCGATTACATAGGCAGTGACATTTTGCGGGCAGCCCGCAAAATTGCAGCATGTCTTGTTGCTGATAAAACCTTTTAGGAGCATTTGCGACAAGTGCCAAGTGCCAAGTGCCAAAAATACATATGTCATAATTTCTTTGTGACCTTTCACACTAAATTCTCTGTAAACTAAAATATGACATTTTTACATCTATATATAAATTTTTAAATGTCTATTATATATGTGTGCATATTTCAGATAGCTTACTTACACTGTCTTGTTGCTTACACAATTTTTAATGAACTTCAAAGTCCAATTTTAATTTTTAATATTTTTAATTTTTATATCTTCTCATGAAATATGAAGAATGTCATTGCAAATGTTATATTTTTCTTTCCATATTCTTGTAGATAATCAAAAGCCCTTTAAATTGATATATACATTGTCAATATTGTTATGATATTCGAATTAAAACATTTTGGGAAACTGTGGAGGGGTAAATTCTCCAAAAACAACATGGCTGCCTAAGAGTTAAGTTGTTCACCACAAATAATTGTCGGTGAGGAAGACAACTGGAAACCACTAATTCACCTCATCCCCAGGCGATGCAAAAGCCAACACAGCCTTACACAGTCACTTATGGCAGAAGCACATCACCACCATCATCATCACCACCACCCCCATCATCAGTGCCAGAATACGACATTGCAAAATGACTTCGCAAAATTCTACAGCAGGCTGTTTGCGTTAATGTGCCTGGTAGAAAGACACCTATTACAATACAATCGACGGAATAATTATTGGAAATGAAATCCACGAGGAAAATGAGAGAGAGAGAGAGAGAGATGTGTGAGTGAGTGAGTGAGTGAGTTAGTGAGTGAGTGAGTGAGTGAGTAAGAGAGTGAGTGAGAGAGAGAGAGAGAGAGAGAGAGAGAGAGAGAGGAACAGATAGCTGAAGATAAAGTGGTTGATGCAGTGGACTTTGCTAAGGCGTTTGACAGTGTCTGTCTCATTCCTCCATTTGTGAAGACAGAGAACGCAATAGACAATCGCTTCATTATTGCTTTAGCGCCATCGACTGTTCAGATTCCGGACCAATGCAGCAAAGGCGCCTGTGCTGCGATGCGCCCGGCTGCTGAGGCAGAATTAGCGATGGACGGATAGATGGAGGGAGAGGACGGACAACGATACGGATTTACGGACAGGAAATGAATGCAGGGAAGCAATGAAGGAGGAGATAAAGCGCAAAACTGGCAAATGGCTTTAACAGTGTCATTAACCCCTTAACTGGGGATCTCGGATATATCCGTCCATTTTACATTGAGTTACAGTTAAATACCCAGTTAAGGGGTTAATTGTATGCGCAGGCTAACTGTGGCGTTAGGTTACAGCAGACATGGACGCGGATCAATTTTTAAAACCTAGCCGCCCATTATGATTCGTAACCAACCCAATAAACACACAAAGCAATAGGGTTATACTTCACCCAACCCAACCCAACCCACCGTTATACATTCCAATGTCTTAAACCATAACTTTTTATTACCCGACCCAATCAAACGTGAAAACTAGGGCAAAATCCATCGAAAAGTATTCCCGTTAGACAAATTTCTGTCAAACGCCCCGTTAATGAATGGTTCGTGCGGGCGTTTGGGGTTTCGACTATGTTTTTGCACGAGGGTTAAGTAGATACTCCATTTGTCTTGTGGTGGGCGATTAGATAAATAATCTTTGCTCGGCTGAAAAGCAGGCTAAAGCAGAGTAATCAATTTGATTGGTTTGTATTCCTTCATTTTTGCTTTTCGATATCAAAATATCATATATATATACATATATATATATATGTCATAAATTTTTTTCTGGCTTTAATGGGTGTCTTTGAAGACGCTCTTAAGCGATTTGCAGACAAAAGACCAGGGTTGGAAAAAGTGGTTTTTAAAATGTTTCAAAAATGTAGGTTTTTAAATTTTTAAACCGAAAAGATTGAGAAGTGTAGATTTAGGCGTTTTTCGATTTTTTGATCTTGAGCATAAAAATTAAAAACTCATCTGTTATTTTTTTGAACCTTCTGCTCTCTGCAGACAGCACAAGAGACATATGTGACAGGCATATAGAGAATGGTTAAGGGAAGTCGACAAGTCAGACATTGAAACCTAACAAATGTAAAAAATGATTTTTTTCATTTTTTTAAGAACCTAGGCTTATTCAGCCCTGCAATTTGCAAAAGACTGATCCGCGATTGGAATCGCTTTTGCAGTTTCATTATTCGTTTTCTTTTGTAAATTTTGACTTCGAATGAATTCGTCCGTTTGCGGATACATTTCGAAATATCTGTCACCGAAACATGGAATGACAAACGACAGAGCTTTGTTATTTGTGGTCTCCTAAATTTTCCGATATTTTGCTTTTAAAAATACCGCAGAATATTTGAGACTGATATACAAACCCAGAGTGGAAGTCTAATACGTGACGCCAGTGTTTAATCTAAACTCTGAACTTCGGGGTGGGGAAACTGACAAAGCCGGGAAGAAATCAGCTAAGGGGTTGCTGTTAGTCGATGTAGTATGCCAAAATTTTCGGGGAATTTGAAATTTCCGGGGAAAGAGCAATTTCCCCTTCCGAAAACGGCCTAGATTAAACCCCTGCGTGACGCTTCGTGACGCTTCGTGACTTTACCGTGTGATACCCTCCTCCTTACCCCACTCCCCCCGGGAATTTTTACAGCGACCTGAAAAACGTCTCAGATGATGGTATATTGACAAAATAACCTTCTCAATGTCAGCAATAAAAGAAGTTTACTTCTGCATGAAAGCAAATTATTCCTTCCTTTTTATCTCCTACAGGTAAACAATATCAGCACAGTGGATTGTCAGTATCAGCAGGCCCGCCGAGAGAAATTCCGGGCCCCTGTGCAGAATAAAATTTCTTGACGACCTTTTTTCTTTGCTTGTCGTCCTTTTCACAGCTTAAAATAACATGACGACCTTTTTCGCTTGTCAACCTTTTCACGCCGGACCCCCTTTGCTCGCCGGGCCCCTCTACTTTACTGTTATTATTCATGTTATTGTTAATTATACATATTCATCATGGGCCCGGGCCCCCAGACCACCGGGCCTGTGCAGTTGCACCCTCCTGCCCTCCCTCTCGGCGGCCCTGAGTATCAGCAATGTCAATCCGCCATGATCGATGTAAAGAGATATGAGATAATACGAACAAAGCGAGTTCCAGCATATGGACAATTGAATTGCGTATTTCATGAGCTCGGCTCACTCGGTGCAGGTGATGGACTCGTGTTCGATACTGGCACGGGTTCAGAGCAGATATTGATCGACGAGTGGTATTTAAGACCTCCTGCGTTAAAGCCGAGTCCTTTAATATTAAACCAATGCACAATAATTATATTATTAAGTCGCTAACTAGTCTTTTGCCCGTCAAGCATGACGGGAAGCTTTCAGTTTTTCTACACGTTAGCCACGGGTAAGCTTCTCTGGTTTCGCCTTTTGCCTGTCCAACCAAACAATTATAAAATGACGTCACCTCAGCAAGCTCCGCCCAGCTTTCAACAGGCTCCTCCCAGCGCTACCTTTACCTTACGCTTTACAATACGAAATTAGCAAGTCTCAAAGACTCGAGTTTTAGATTTCTTTCTGAAATAATCCAAGCTTCGTTGGCGATGGTCCAATTGGAACATTCCTGGCTTAAGACGATCTTTTTCTTCCTCGAAAGAATTGCTCCATCCGGAGAATAAAGCATGTAGTTATAAAGCGGCCGCTTATATTGGCGCTCGGTCCCATAGGGTCGTCGAAGAAGTCTTATTCGTGATATGTGAAAGTTGTACGATTGTCGTCGTACGATTTAGAGGTGCGACAATTCTGAAATAACAGTACGTGCAGTGTGTCTATGCCATGATCAAATCATAAAGAGCTTTACGTGTCGTGGAGGACCTTTAGTGTGTGTGTGACCTTTCACATCTATTTCAAGTTATGTGGCGAAGCAAATTCGCGCGAATGAATACTCATTTTTATTGTTTATTATTGGGTTTATTGTTCGTGACAATTTATATAGCGCCGTAACATAGCAGGGGCCGCCAAAGTCAGGGCGCTTTACACCGAGCTTTATTTACAGTAACACTTGGGATGTGATTTACAGTATACCGAAGTGCGATTACAGTCACACGTTAGAACTTAACTCGAGAGGACAACGCGAAATCGAGGACACATTTTAGGAAATCCGCAACTGAGACCTAATGTGTCCTGAACAGTTCGTGAAAAAGGATCAACTTCTTTATTAAGACGTAAACAGTATTTAAGTCGAGGCGATTCGTTCCAATCTGGACAAAATTCCTACAATTTGGGCAGATTTTATAAGCCCCCGCGGCCAATGAAGGTTTATCACCGCCGACTCAGATTGTCTAATAAACAAAATTTCGAGCAATCATCTGTATAATCTGATTGTCTGCCTCTAATTCGCGTTCGCTTTGTTGCACCTGAATCGCAAGGTACGGTTGTTTTAGGTCTGTCGCCATCTCTCTCTCTCTCTCTCTCTCTCTCTCTCTCTCTCTCTCTCTCTCTCTCTCTCTCTCTCTCTCTCTCTCCACCCCCACCCCACCCCACCTGCCAATTCCCTGTTGAAGATTGAATCGATGAGGCAAAGGGATTTCGAACGAACGTAAATTTCTGTAAATACAGAACGAATTGCTTTCAGGAGCCAGACTCTCTCTCTCTCTCTCTCTCTCTCTCTCTCTTTCTGTATATGTACTTGTCTCTGTATTTGTGCCTGTATCTGTCTGTTTCTGTTTCTGTCTCTGTCTCTCTCTCTGTCTGTCTCTCTTTCTCTTCTCTCTCATTCTCTCGGTCTTTGTCTCTATAACTGTATCTGTATCTGTATCTACATCTGTATCTGTACCTGCCTATCTCTGTCTTCTCGTTCGCTGTATCCTTTCTTCTATCTTTCCCTATCTGTCTTTCCCTTCTTCTCTCTCTCTCTTCCTCTCTCTCTCTCTCTCTCTCTCTCTCTCTCTTCTCTTTATGTCTTCTCTCTTTCTCTCTCTCTCTCTCCCTCTCCTCTCTCTCGCCTAGAGCCGAATTTGGCGATTAGTTGGCGTTGTCATGGCAACGCGACCTTAAGACTTAATTAATGTTTTACGATCTGCGCTTTCTTCGCCATCTTTCTGCCTTTATTTTCCCCGACGGCAGCGGCGGCGGCAGCAGCAGCAGCAATTTGTCCTTGCCTATTGTTTTATTAGTTGTTTTC
>CM030848.1:1962500-1977500 GCA_018105865.1 Metaphire vulgaris
GTGGTGGTGGTGGTGAGTGGTGGTGGTGGCAGTGGTGGTGGTGGTGGTGGTGGTGGCAGTGGTGGTGGTGTGGTGGTGGTGGTGGTGGTGGTGGTGGTGGTGGTGGTGGTGGTGGTGGTGGTGGTGGTGGTGGTGGTGGTGGTGGTGGTGGTGGTGGTGGTGGTGGTGGTGGTGGCAGTAGTAGTAGTAGTAGTAGTGGTAGCAGTAGTAGTAGTGGCAGCAGTAGTAGTAGTAGTAGTAGTAGTAGTAGTAGTAGTAGTAGTAGTAGTAGTAGTAGTAGTAGCAGCAGCAGCAACAGTAACAGTAACAGTAGCAGTGATAGTAAGTATAACGCGGACTGTTTCTTTTGGAGAAGTCTTAAGACTCGATTAGCATGAACTGTCAGTGTTAACGTGGATTTTTTCCGGTCTCCCGCGGATTGCGTGTTAGCAGATGCAGAGTGCAGCGCGTAGTGACAGAGGCTGACAGCGGCCACGCAGCGTGTCAATTTAAATTCAGCAGTCTTGAAATTGGAGTCAGCGTAGATCGGAGTCGTAGAAGAAGAAGAAGAAGAAGAAGAAGAAGAAGAAGAAGAAGAAGAAGAAGAAGAAGAAGAAGAAGAAGAGTGACAGCTGGACGACCGCGCCGCTGACCGACAGTTTTTTCTTTTCTAAACGTGCGTCTATACGATTGTTTTCTAAAAGTAAAAATAAAAACACGGGAATGTTTTTGAGAAGTTGAGACGCTACTAAACGAACCTATCTTATTATATAATTCTCGATGTCCGTCCGTCTGTCCGACGGCAACACGGCGGGTATTGCAAGACGCTGTTGTCATTGACAACCAAATATTGTTTAATCAAAACGGAGCGTTTAACGAAGCGTCTTAATTGCAGCTTAAACCCCGTCCCCCCTTCCCTCACCCAATCCCTCTCCCAATAGCCCAGGCCCCAACCTATTCCCGCCCCGGCCCCAAACCCCCTTTTCCCTTCCCTATCCCATCTCCTTCCTCTCCCCCTCCCCTCCCAATCGCCCCTAAACCCCGTTCCCCTTCCGTCTCCCCAACCCTTTTCCCTCTCCCCATCCCTCTCCCAATCGCCCCCTCCCCAAACCCCCGTTCTCCTTCCGTCTCCCCAACCCTTTTCCCTCTCCCCATCCCTCTCCCAATCGCCCCGGCCCCAACCCATTCGGGCCCAGGCCCCAAACCCCCGTTCCCCTTTCCTCTCCCCATCCCTTTTCCCTCTCCCCATTCCTCTTCCGATCGCCTCGGGCCCAACCCATTCCAGCCCCAACCCATTCCCGCCCCGGCCCTAAACCCCGTTCCCCTTCCTCTCCTTATCCCCTTCCAGCTACCCATCCTTCTCCCAATCGCCCAGGCCCCAACCCATCAGCGCTCCGCCCTACCCCACCGGCCCCAAACCCCGTTTCCAAACCTACACAACGCTGCTCCGAAAACCCGTACAACCCACTTTCCTCCTCCCAAATCTCCTTCCCTCTCCCAATGCCCTGCCCCCGTTAATATATATATTTACTCTTTCCTAACCTCAAACCCTATTTTTTTAAATTTTACCCCTCAAGTGTGGATTAAAATTTTCAGACGCTGTCACCGTACTGGGGATTTAATTTTTGGAAAAGCGTTCTTCAGAAATGATTGCTGTAACGTTTTAAATTTGCTATATCTCAGGCTATATAGGAGCTAAAAAGATGAGGTTTGCACCATTGTTTAGATTGTTTATTTCTCTTTCTAACCGTCCGTGCAAAACAAAAAAATATGGGGGTAAAGTCCACCTTACGGCCTAAAATATCACCCTCTCCCCCCGAAAAATGTTTAAAGCCCCCTAGCAAAATATTTTCAGCGGTAACCCCACTTTGGTCAGCGGCAAAGTTCTAAAGGAATGTCAGAGGAACAAAATGAACCAAAAAGTTTGAAAATCGGTTGACATTTGGCAAAGATCTATCAATTCTAACCCGATGACCCCAATGTTTGAACATAAGTATTATCGGCGAATTTCGCGAAAGTTTTGAATTCTGAGAAAGTTTCCAATTTTTTTGAATTTGCTACATCTCGGGCTATATAAGAGCTAAGAAGATGAGGTTTGCACCATTGTTTAGCTATTTTATTCCTCTTTCTAACCCTCTGTGCAAAACAAAAAAGTCCAGCGTTCACGAGCTTTCCGACAATCAAGTGAGAATGAGTAGCAGGCTGTTGCTTGGTGTGCAAAATCAGCACAGCAAACAAGAGAATCAAGCACTGTATGTCGTTCGACACTGCCAAATCATTACACTAACGTTGACTATCAAGTTTCAGAAAATTCACGCGAATGGGCGTTAACTCGGTTGAAGGAAAAGGCGGCGAGTTAAGGACAATTAATTGCGCAAAATGCTATTGCATTTGCGCAAAATCGGGTGGTAAAACAGCCAATCTCCCCCGTCATAAAATGCTATTGCATTTGCGCAAAATCGGGTGGTAGAACAGCCAATCTCCCCCGTCATAAAATGCTATTGCATTTGCGCAAAATCGGGTGGTAGAACAGCCAATCTCCCCCGTCATTTTTGACGGGTAAACACCTAGTCTTATAATATTTTCCCGACGTTGGAATGATCACGTGACACCGTTTCTCAGAGACAAACCACAGTGGATGAGGTTACAAGAACGGATCCCCTTTAAGCAGGGTTATTTCTAGGATTTTGAATCTGGGGGGTGTCGGTAAATTCTGGAGGTCCCCTGCCAAACAACGCCTGACAAGCAAAAAAAGGTCATCCCATAGCTGAGATTGCGGGGAAGGGGGTGTCGGTCTCAAATTGGAGGGGGTGTTAGGGGGGGTTAGGGTGGTGTAAAAATATCCCTGTCTTTAAGCGATGTTTCCTGATGTTCAGATCACTTAATGATTCTCTGTGACCAGATATTGTATCTACACGCTCTTTTCAAAGTCTCCTTCAATTGAGGGTCGCACTTTCCCTCCGTTCTAGCAATCGAGCTCAACTTCTGGTCTTCCCATCGGTCAAAACAGCCAAGTTTGGAGATGGATCTGCATCGCATGGCCACCCGATCTTGTGGAATGCCCTGCCGGACTTCGTACCTAAAGCTGACACGGCACAGTGGAGTTTGAGAGAGAAAAACTAATACCCATCTGTTTCTCATCAATCATCGTTCGTATGCGTGACCCATGTCAAGCGCCCTTGATTTTGGTTTACCACGCTTAGGCAGTTGTAAAAGTTGTCTCAATAATAATTAATCATCATCATTTTTGCTCTCTGCCAACTCTTTAGCGGCAATAGCTACAGACAAAAACTGTTTCCAAGAATTTCATGTCTTCCTCTGATGTCGCCCATCCACTGTTTCCTGGGTCTTCCTCCTCCTTTATTTCCTTCTATTTGAGTGTAGAGTGCCTTGTATGGTAGTCTCCTTTCATCCATTCTGTTGACATGTCCAATTGTTCATACCAGTTGAGTATTTTCCTTCGAATTTTGTCGATAATTGTATCCTTTAGATTGAGACGTTGTCTAATGTCTTCGTTTGCAGCCGAGTTACTCCAAGGATTCTCCGTTTGCAGGTCACTTCGGCCACTAGTAGCCTCTCACTGCCTCTGTTTATCTGTTTCTTTCATGCTCCATGTTTCTACTCTATATATTATTTATGGGACTACTATGGTGTTGTATATTGTAACTTGTGCTTATATATCTATATATATAATTCTCGATGTCCGTCCGTCTGTCCGACGGCAACACGGCGGGTATTGCAAGACGCTGTTGTCATTGACAACCAAATATTGTTTAATCAAACCGGAGCGTTTAACGAAGCGTCTTAATTGCAGCTTAAACCCCCGTCCCCCTTCCTCACCCCATACCTCTCCTAATCGCCCAGGCCCAACCCATTCCCGCCCCGGCCCCAAACCCCCTTTTCCTTCCCTATCCCATCTCCTTCCCTCTCCCCATTCCCCTCCCAATCGCCCCCTGCCCAAACCCCCGTTCCCCTTCCGTCTCCCCAACCCTTTTCCCTCTCTCCATCCCTCTCCCAATCGCCCAAAAAACCCCCGTTCTCCTTCCGTCTCCCCAACCCTTTTCCCTCTCCCCATCCCTCTCCCAGTCGCCCGGCCCCAACCCATTCCGGCCCAGGCCCCAAACCCCCGTTCCCCTTCCTCTCCCCCCATCTCTTTTCCCTCTCCCCATCCCTCTTCCAATCGCCTCAGGCCCAACCCATTCCAGCCCCAACCCATTCCTGCCCCGGCCCTAAAACCCCGTTCCCCTTCCCTCTCCTTATCCCCTTCCAACTACCCATCCCTCTCCCAATCGCCCAGGCCCCAACCCATCAGCGCCCGCCCTACCCCACCGGCCCCAAACCCCGTTTCCAAACCTACACAACGCTGCTCCTGAAAACCCGTACAACCCACCTTCCTCCTCCCAAATCTCCCTTCCCTCTCCCAATGCCCTACCCCCGTTATTATATATATTTACTCTTTCCTAACCTCAAACCCTATTTTTTTAAATTTTACCCCTCAAGTGTGGATTAAATTTTCAGACGCTGTCACCGTACTGGGGATTTAATTTTTGGAAAAGCGTTCTTCAGAAATGATTGCTGTAACGTTTTAAATTTGCTATATCTCAGGCTATATAGGAGCTAAAAAGATGAGGTTTGCACCATTGTTTAGATTGTTTATTTCTCTTTCTAACCGTTCGTGCAAAACAAAAAAATATGGGGGTAGAGTCCACTTTACGGCCTAAAATATCACCCTCTCCCCAAAATTTTTTTAAAGCCCGCTAGCAAAATATTTTCAGCGGTAACCCCACTTTGGTCAGCGGCAAAATTGTAAAGGGATGTCAGAGGAACAAAATAAACCAAAAATTTTGAAAATCGGTTGACATTTGGTAAAGATCTATCCGTTCTAACCCGATGACCCCGATGTTTGAACATAAGTATTATCGGTGAATTTCGTGAAAGTTTTGAATTCTGAGAAAGTTTCCAATTTTTTGGAATTTGCTATATCTCAGGCTATATAAGAGCTAAAAAGATGAGATTTGCACCATTGTTTAGCTTTTTTATTCCTCTTTCTAACCGTCCGTGCAAAACAAAAAAAGTCCAGCGTTCACGAGCTTTTCGACAATCAAGTGAGAATGAGGAGCAGGCTATTGGTCGGAGTGAAAAAGCAGTACAGCAAACAGGAGAATCAAGCACTGCATGTCGTTCGACACTGCCAAATCAGTACTCTTACCTTGACTATCAAGTTTCAGCAAATTCCTGCGAATGGGCGTTTACTCGGTTGAAGGAAAAGGCGGCGATTTAAGGAAATTAATTGCGCAAAATCCTATTGCATTCAGGGTCAGCGCTAGGGGGGGGTGTCCGCGGATCCGGACCCACCCAGCCTCGGGCAGGGGCACCCAAGCAAATCGTTCAAATACGCAGAAAAATGTTGATTGGGGGGGGTGAGGGGTAGTCTGAGCCGGCGGGTCCTGGCTGTGTAGATTGCATTAGACCCACCCAGTCAACAAATTACTAAACCCAGCGCCGCCCCTGATTGCATTTGCACAAAATTGGGTGGTAAAACAGCCAATCTCCCCCGTCATTTTTGACGGGTAAACACCTAGTATATATATATATATATTTATTTATTTATTTATTTATTTATGCCCTTGCTTCTCCAGATTTTTCGTAATCTCCCCATCGTTTGCAGTCCGACGATATTTTGGTTTAATATCCTCTTGATAACTCCCATTATTTACAATTTCTTCAGCATAGGTGAAACTTTCGACTTGTTCAATTGTTGTATTATCTAATGCTATTTTGATTTGAGCTTTTCCCTTTCTGCTGAATGCCATGGTTTTTGTTTTCTTGTGGTTAATTGTAAGTCAGAATTATTTGCTTGATAGGTTGGCTTCATTGGTCAGTGTTTGCAGATCTGATTTGTTGTCTGTGATCAGGCTGTCAATAATAATAATAATAATAATAATAATAATAATAATAATAATAATAATAATAATAATAATACATACATACATACATACATACATACATACATACATACATACATACATACATACATTACACACATACATACATACATACATACATACATACATACATACATGCATACATACATTGTACATACATACTTAATGCTGTACATATATATATACACATATATATATATACAGAACTCAATAATAATAATAATAATAATAATAATAATAATAATAATAATACATACATACATACATACATACATACATACATACTTACATACTGTATATATATATACACACATACATACATAAAGAAAATGAAGGTTAAAAAAATATGCAACAATTGGACCACAAAGAATGATTGAACGGCAGAATAAAGAGACAGAGACAGAGACAGAGAGACAGAGAGACAGAGAGAAAGAGACAGACAGACAGCGACAGAGACAGAGAGAGTGAGTGAGTGAGAGAGCGAGAGAGAGACAGACAGACAGACAGACAGACAGAGATAGAGACAGAGACAGAGAGAGAGAGAGACAGAGAGAGAGAGACAGAAAGAGAGACAGAGAGAGAGAGACAGAGACGGAGAAATGCATGCAGTCGGAAACTGCAGCCATGGCTCATTGGACCCGATGTGATTGTCCCTCTCCGCTCGGTCGTCAGTGTCCTAGTTTCGCCGAACGTTAATCACTGACATTGATTCGAAGCAAAACGAAATTCCGTTATTTGTCCGACAAAGGCAAGACACCGAACGAAAGACACAGACAGTCACGAAGACAGACAGACGGACAGACAGAGAGAGAGAGAGAGAGAGACGAAAGGAGTGACAGGATGAGTCCAATGACACGGGATGCACTGTCGTTTGTCATTTACCGTGGTAAGCAACGCACAGAGGCAGAGAAACCCATCTCCCACCCACACACCTTCTCCCCAAAGGCAACTGCAAAAATGATTACCACCCCTTCAACCTTCAACTTACTATATACTGCAGCATGTATAAATAAATATATATATATATATATATGCTGTTGGCCATCGCTATGTTACTCTGGTACCGCGCTATATAAGTTGTCTTGTAGAATAGAATATATATATATATATATGTGATGTGTGTGTGTGTGTGTGTGTGTTCTTCGCTACTTTGTTTGGCCTAATAACCATAACCGACTGCGTATGAGAGAGAGAGACAGAGACAGAGACAGACAGACGGATATATATATATATATGTGTGTGTGTGTGTTTGTTTGTGTGTGATAGATTGGCCAGAATATGTTCTATTTGTCTTCTATACTTATTCTGTCCGATGCTTTTAGTTTTTCTTCTTTCTTTTCGCACTGCGTCCTGATTTATAGAGCGCTAGTCTGCATCGCAGCTTCTCTTCCACCACTCCCTCTGTCTGTCTGTCTCTCTGTCTCTCTCTCTCTCTCTCTCTCTCTCTCTCTCTCTCTCTCTCTCTCTCTCTCTCTCTCATACGCAGTCGGTTTTTTGGTCCTGCATTAATGGCGTTGGTTACTGTCCACGACAATAAAAAAAGCGAAGCAGGAAGGGAGATGATGTCGACAACAACGACGATGACGATAACGACGACGATAATGATGATGACAATGATGATGCAGAGATCCTATGGAAGTGCGAGAGACTCAACTGCGGACATTCGCATATATATATATGTATATATATATATATAAATATATATATGCGGACATTCGCATATATATATATATATATATATATGTATATATATATATATAAATATATATATATATATATATATATATGGTCGGTTCTTTCAAAACCGTAAAACGGCTTACAGTCGGTATATTGGGATGGGGCGTGACCCGGACGTCCATAGACTAAACTCCATCGCTCGAGACTTATAAGACGATCGACGTGAAGGGGAATCGGTTGATGTGGAAGGTGGGGGGGATGGTGGTGCAGGGTTCGAGGGTCTGGCGCGGCAATAAAGGGTAATTACGGAATGATTGGAGCTTGTCGCCTGCGCTCTATTTTCCTCTGTTTAGCTATCGTTTGCATGCGCCACCTCGAACGCTGGTTTAACGAAGAGCAGTTTCGGAAATTTAGCACATTAATTGGTCATAATTCGGCAAAAAACGAAAAAACGAGTACCCGGCGCTTTTACCCCCTCCCCCTCCCCACCACCACCACCAGTACAACCCTCCGCCACCGTCCCATTCAAAATCGACCCTCTGTCTCTGGTGGACCATACCAGACCCCCGAGAGAAGGATAGATTATATTATATATTATAATATATTGGCCCATTGGCCTTTATCGCGTATAGCGCATTGATACCTTTCGACCAATAAGAAGCAGAGGTTCGAATCTGACCACTGTTGCCACACTGCACACCATTACCTTACGTTTACATTACATAACTTACATTGCTTTCTTCCGTGTCTCTCTCGACGCAGGTCAAACGCATCGATGCGTTAATGTTGTCGATATTATAACGACAGAAGTAAGAATAATAATCGTTCCAACTCAAATCGAAACAGTTTGGTCTTACTTACTTACTTACTTACAATGCTATCTAATCTGTTCATAGCTTTTATCTCATTTAATCTGGAGCCAAGTGATCAGAATCGTTATCTATTTCTGGCATCAGCTGTACAATTGAAGACATCATACGAGACTCTGGTGTATATATATATTATATATATATATATGACGATATACCGTATACACTGTATATGTATTGATATATATATAATATCTAAGAAATGATGAATTGAGTTCTGTCGTTTTGATTGTCCCTGAAAAATCTAAAGAACGAATGATCAAGTGTTTTCGATCCCGCTCTTGTCCGCCGTTCTTCCTCCTCGAGTGTGGGGACACCCATTAGTTACCATGGAATCCGTCTATGCCGGCGGTTGCCATGGTGAGTGCGGGGGCGTCCATGGCAACGGCTCCTTGGGACGTCATCGTCGAATCGATGTTTCCGATTCGCAAAGAATAAATGACGTTTGCATCGAATCAGGCGAACCGCCCCACCCACCGCCCCACCGCTTCACCGCCTTCGCCGGCTCCACATCATGCGCCTCGGCGAGATGTCGCAGGGTGCGAATCGATTTGCGTGAAATCACAAAAACAAAACACCGAATGGAAATAAAATCATCAACTGTTGAGAGTAGGTCGGAATCTCCGTATTCACACATCCCGAAATCACTTCAGGTCATAACCACTCCAATAGGAGGATGCGAGCAGAGAGAGAGAGAGAGAGAGAGAGAGAGAGAGAGAGAGAGAGAGAGAGAGAGAGAGAGAGAGAGAGAGAGAGACAGAGACAGAGACAGAGACAGAGACAGAGACAGAGACAGAGACAGAGACAGAGACAGAGACAGAGACAGAGACAGAGACAGAGAGAGCAGAGAGAGAGAGAGAGAGACAGAGACAGAGACAGAGACAGAGACAGAGACAGAGACAGAGACAGAGACAGAGACAGAGACAGAGACAGAGACAGAGACAGACAGACAGAGACTGAGAGACAGAGAGAGACAGAGGGAGGGAGAGAGGCAGAGACAGAGACAGACAGACAGACCAGACAGACAGTCAGAAGTCAGACAGAAACAGAGAGACACACAGAGAGAGAGAGAGAGAGAGAGAGAGAGAGAGAGAGAGAGAGAGAGAGAGAGAGAGAGAGAGAGAGAGAGAGAGAAGAGAAAGAGAAAGAGAAAGAGAAAGAGAAAGTAAGACGAAATTTCTATAGCGCTGCCCTTAATCTCGACGTAGTGCACCAGATTCTTGACGAGCGCTAAAGAAATGGTGAGAATTGATCCCCAATTAGTCTGTGGCTATGCGATGGGCGTGACGACAATGTAAACCTCTGCAGCGCGTTCTATCGCAACACAGAAACAGTCTGCGAGAGATTTCGGACTTTCAGGTGCAGTTTGCCTTTTCCCTATAGAAATTACGTGTTCCGCTATCTATCTAGGCTTCCGCTGATCTCCGTAAGTTGTCATCCAAATCTTTCTCACCGGCGACAGTCGTTGGCAAGGCAGAAGAACGGACAAAGAGAGGGACAAAGCAAAGGACACAACAAGGGATGCAATAAGGGACGCAACAAATAACAAAAAACACGGAAGAAAACATGGGGAAAATAAAACAAGTGACAAGACAAGGGAGTGAAGGGACACAACAAAAGCAAAATAACAATTGACAAAGCTATCAGGTCTTCCGCGCTATTTTATACCCGACCAGCGCCAAGAAAACCCGACAACGTTTCAAATTGTTTTGCTTCTATTTGGCAGAGAATTCGTTCGGCAGCAGTAAATTCCACCGTTAGCAAAGAATGTCTTTTGGTTTGCCGGGGGGAAAACGATCTCTTTTCGGGACCAGGTATTTACGAAGGCAAGAGAATGTACTCTCGAGACAGTTGAAATAGAGAGGGTCATGGCTGGCACAGAACCAACCACAGATCCACAGAGTTTTAACTCAATGGATCGTTAATCTTGTCTCCTAAATTCTCGCGGGTCTCGAAAAGCTCCCTTAAATCGAGGACCCCCTCCCCCATATGGCGATTTCCGTATTTCACCATTTCAATCCAATTCTAATTAATTCACTCTGACATTTGGCAATAAAACCTCTAGCGTCAGCACCCAGTCAATATTAAAACGCTTCTTCTTATTTTCCTCTTCCCTTTCTCTACCTCTTTCTTTTTCTTCTTCTTCCATCCTCCTCCTCTTCTTCTTTCTCTATCTCTACCTCTATCTTTTCTTTTTCCTCTTCCTCCTCATCTTCTTCTTCTTCCTCCTCCTCCTTTCCTTCTTCTTATTCCTTATCATCTTTTTCTTCATCCTCATTTTCTTCTTATTCCTCATCTGCTCATCATCACCTTCTTCTAAATGCTCATTTTCTTCATCCTCTTCCTCGTCATCATCTTCTTCCTTAGATGCCTCTTACTCTGTTGCGTAGGCGGCCATGTACCCCCCTTCACTTTGCTCGGTCTCTGGTGATCCTCGGAATCTTGATGTTCCTGTCTACTTCCATTAATTTGTATCTCTGATTAATTACTTCTCGATCTGTTCCCTTCCTTCCACCATTCCAGTCACTGCCCAGTTCTCCAGTCTCTCTTTTTCATCACGTGCCCTAAAAATTCCACTTGTCTTTTCGTTACGATTGCCATTAACCCCTTAACCGTGTATTTAACTGTAACTCAATGTAAAATGGACGGATATATCCGTGACGCCCAGGTAAGGGGTTAATCTTGGTTCTGCTTCCATCATCTGCGAGATTTTCTCACTGGTTCTTTTTTTAAATGCCTATATCGTTGCCCAAAACAGTAAGTTAGTAAGTAAAATCTCGTGGATTTATGTAGCGCTTTGGAAAGCAGCACAACTGTAGCTACTTATTCACGAGCTCTTAGCCCAGGGTTATTTCTAGGATTAATTATCAATTTGGGGGGTCGGTATATTCTGAGGGTCGGTCCCTGCTGAAAAAGTTTGAACAGCAAAAAAGGCCATTCCCGGCTTCAGAGATTGTCCCCCTCGTCCCTTCCTAAAATATTCTGACAAGCAAAAAAGTCACCCCGACCCAGATTTGGGGGTGTTGGGGGTGTCGGTCTCAAATTGGGGGGTTTAGGGAGGAATGTTAGGGGTGAAAAAATATCCCTGGCTTAGCCTATCTTAAAATCGCTATGGGAAAGGTGAATGATCAGCCAGGCTATGGTCAATATCCGGTTGGCATCGAGGCTAGGTTGTTACAGCTTATGGAGGAAATGCTTTTAGAAAAAGGAAAGATTTAAGCTTAAATCTGAAGACATGGGTGATAATGCAGGAATTATAGGGAATGAGGATTCAGAATTTAATGCTTCGTTCTTTGCTTTAATCTCTTCATTTGCAAATCCTATCAGAGTAACAAAACAGACAGAGACAGAACGAGAGAAAGAAAGAGAGACAGTACGAGAGAAAGAAAGAGAGAAAGAAAGAAAGCGGACAGACCGGCAGAGACAGAGACATTTAAACAGAAAGACAGAGACATACAGAGAAAACAGATACAGGGAGACAGAGATACAGAGACAAACACTTTATCAAAATTGCCACACTTGTGCAGCACATATTTCTCCACCTTTCTGTCAATTTATATCTCATTTGCTTGTAAGATGGCCATTTTGTGAGATATCAAAGTAAAACTTCGATTTTTACTACTCAGTCGCAGCATGACAGGCCTAAATATCTATAGCTTAACATAAATTTGGCTTCATGTCAATTTTGGTGGTATTAGTAGCAGTTGTTGTTGTTGTTCCAGTAGTAGTAGTAAAGTTTAAATCGAATGCAATTTTGTAAACATGTTTTTAAAATCACAGAATTCGACATAACAATAAAAGTTTGATTTAAACTTTCAAAATGGGTAAAATATCGAATGAAGATAAGATGCGAATTCAGACATTGCGGGAGCTTGGCTTTTGATACCGAACATTTTTTGCAATTAAGGTTAGGGTTAGGGAAAGGGTTTGCAATTATGTCCGATAATCATCTTGAACAATTGTGGTTTAAGTTGAAATTTCTAGACAATCAATCAAATTTTGTCTGTTGATTCGTAAAAATCAAATTTTGACTTTGATATCTCACAAAATGGCTACCTTACATGCAAATGAGATGAAAATAGGCAGAAAGGTGGGGAAATATGTGCTGTAGAAGTATGGAAATTTTGATACAAATATGTATCATTTCTTTTAAGAAATCATAGTTTTCCTGCTGGGGGGTTTGTTTCATAGACACCCTATATATATATATATATAAATTCTGTAAATGCGCGCCACATAAAGCATTTCGCCCCTTTTGCTATCGACGCCCATTAAACGGTTTTAGGAATGATTTGCGGCGGCGAGAATAGGTCACGTGACAGGTCACGTGGCACTGGTGGCAGGCTTATATTCGATGCGAGTGACGAGGAATGATCAGGCGCGTGACAGGATCTCCCGATTGTAGGAGAAACGAATCGTGCATCAGAAATTAAGTTTCTACATTTCAGAAGCAAAGGAAGAAGATAGTGGCAACATGTACTGCACCGAATGCCTTAACGAGTAACTGACTAGAGCGTGTCAGCGTGGATCGGCGTAAAACTCCACTGATCTACAATACAACAACAACAACAACAACAACTACTACTACTACTACTACTACTACTACTACTACTACTACTACTACTACTACTAATACTAATACTAATAATACTAATAATAATAATATTTATTATTATTATTATTATGTGATTTAAAGTGGTTTTGGAGGCTAAGTAGGCTACTCTAAACATCACTCAACTGAAACCGTCCTCACCTAAGCCTACATTCATGACAGACTCTTAACCGACAAGTTACTGGCCTTTGTCTCCTTGACCTCTCTGCTGCATTTGATACCATAGATCACAAAATTCTCTCTCTCTTTCTCTCTCTCATTTCTCTCTCTCTCTCTCTCTCTCTCTCTCTCTCTCTCTCTCTCTCTCTCTCTCTCTCTCTCTCTCTCTCTCTCTCTCTCTGTCTGGTTTGGCATATCTGAAAGAGCTCACAACTGGTTTGCATCTTATCTCAAATCTCGGTCTTTTCAAGTGTCCTGTCTTAGCCAAATTTCTCTATCTCGCAGTGTAGATTTTGGAGTGCCTCAAGGATCCGTTCTTGGGCCTGTACTGTTCAGCCTTTACACCAAACCGCTCTCATCTTTAATCAACTCCCTCAATATAAATCTCCAACTCTATGCCGATGACACTCAACTATTCCCTTCCTTCTCACCTCCTTCATTTAATGCATCTACCATTGAGCTTAAATCCGCATGAGGAGATTCTGTATTGGTTCTTTCGTTTTATCCGTCCATGGAACTTTAAGCATTCTTCGGTAGCACCACATTTTCTGTGTCTTCCATTAGAAAACGTTTATCTGTTTAATTTTACCGCGACCTGACGTGTGCATTTCGTTGGCATCGGAGAAAAATTTCACAATAAGCGTCAACTTCAATAGCGTATCGACGAAATTGCAGATCGAATCGAAGCCGAAGTAAGTAAGTAAATGACGTCGACAATCAGTCCAAATAGAATCCATTGCGTCGTGAAATTAATTAGGCCTACTAGAGGACGGAAACAACTGCAGGGCAGGACCTACAAGAGGACAAGAGCAAACAAGTAATGCGATTACACAGCTGGACCATATAATGGGAATGAATGCAGGTCAGTCCAAATAGAAATATAATGTCATGAAATTAACAGGGCAGATCAACAACTGAACCATTCTAAGAGGACCCTATTATTTATTATTATTAGCTTTTTATTATTTATATTATTATTATTATTATTATTATTATTAGCATTATTATTATTATTATTATTATTATTATTATTTTTTTATTATTTTTATTATTATTATTATTATTATTAGCATTATTATTATTATTATTATTATTATTATTGTTGTTGTTGTTATTATTATTATTATTATTATTATTATTTTTTATTTTTATTGTATTATTTATTCACCTATAAGTGAACATGGTTTCACCTGCTGTCTCTGAAAACCTATTTCCCTGTTATTTTTAGCATTATGCAAAACCGTTGGCAACTGAATTCGGTCTCAGATGGACGGAGCGAGTGGAGGGGTTGGGGGTTGGGGTCAACGGAAGCGGAGAGGAGCTCCAGATGCCCGATTGGCGTGATGCAGCTGCTGCAGCTGCTGCTGCTGCAAACCGGGTTATGGCTGGACTAATCCAATCAGGTCCGTTTTAATTGTTTTACCTGGATCCAACGGTAACATCGGATGATCCAGGGAAATGGAAGTGGTCAGAAGGTGCCAAAGCCGTCGCTACTGCTGCTGCTGCTGCTGCTGCTGCTGTTATTATTGTCCCGTGAGGGCCGCTGTAGTAAGCCAACACGTCGCAGAAAGTGCTAAGCTTTGCACTTGACTTGAGTGAGTGAAAGAGAGTCTATTCAATTTTTAGTTGCGTCATTGATTAAGTCAAATCACGTTTTTAGCATCTGAGTCTTTCAGTTGTCCTATCCTGTGTCTCTCTCTGTCTCTATCCGCCTCTCTCTCTCTGTCTCTCTTTCAGTTTCCCTCTCATTCTCTCTCTT
>CM030848.1:1982500-2080000 GCA_018105865.1 Metaphire vulgaris
GCCTATTTATTATAGCTAGGTGTCCATATCAAACAATGGGAGAAGCAATGCGCGGTCGCATTTAACAGGCTCCGTGGTCACCCATTCCCTCGATTGTCTTTTGCTCGGCAATTTACTATTTAATACATCGACCTTACGACCCCTTACCCTCCCCCTCCGCCGGGCCGGAGCAACCGCTCAACCGAGTCCGGAGTCGTTCCATCCATCCATCCATCCATCTCGGAGTCACCCTGAGCCGTGGGGGTGGGGGTGGGGGCAGGAGGTCGACCGGCCCTCTTGCGGCGTCAGATTAGGTGAGAATTCCGTCGCTCGGATGATTAACGGGGGCAGAAGCCGCCGAGTCCCCGGGAACGGAAAGTGACCCTCGGGGCGGAGACTGCACGAATTCATCAAATCAACCGGTTCACTTCGCGTGCGAACGAAGCGGGAACGGCGGCGAAGTTCACAGCGAAGATACCGAAGAACGGGCACGTAATATATGACAAATAGCTGTTTACCCGTCAAAAATGACGGGGCAGCTTGGCTATTTTCCTACCCGATTTTTTTAATGTTCTACAAAATGGATAGAAATCGCATTCGCTGGATAAAAATAGATGCACGAATAGACAAAGGTAAACATGGAGTGTATAACTGTATATGCCTATGCGCCATATAATCCGGAACCGGAAAAAAACTGGAATGGCAACGAGAATTAGGATTCTACTTTGGAGAAACCATCGGCATTGTTGAAACTGGCGCTATAGAAGTTCTTATCATTATACTTATATATGATATGTGAAATAGGTGACCTGGTTGGTTTCACTTGGTTCTATCCGTGCCATCGTTAACAGGGTCTGTACCAAGTCAGTATCCCGGAGGCTGACAGACTCGAGGGCAAAACAAATCACCACTAGCAGGTGCTCAGGCGAAATTCAAATTCAGAGATTGGTCAGTTCGGGCCTCACTCAGCCTCCGAAACAACGACTTGGTTCTGGTCTTCTATTCGCCCGCCGCCCCTAGCGTCGGCGGCAAAATGTCCGCTCGTGACCCAAAGGTGAAGCGCACCATGAGTCCATGACCCGCGTGCGGGAAATCAGATTTGCAGACGACCGAGCCCGCCATCGCCCGCCATCGCCCGCCATCGCCCGCCATCGCCCGCCATCGCCCGCCATCGCCCGCCATCGCCCGCCATCGCCCGCCATCGCCCGCCATCGCCCGCCATCGCCCGCCATCGCCCGCCATCGCCCGCCATCGCCCGCCATCGCCCGCCATCGCCCGCCATCGCCCGCCATCGCCCGCCATCGCCCGCCATCGCCCGCCATCGCCCGCCATCGCCCGCCATCGCCCGCCATCGCCCGCCATCGCCCGCCATCGCCCGCCGGTGCCGACGATCGCCCGCCATCGTAAATTTCCCGCCATCGCCCGTCTCTCTCCATCGCCCTTTGCCTGTTTCGTCTCTCTGCCATCGTCTCCCTGCCATCTGCCCGTCCATCGCCTGTCGTCTGTCTGTCTGTCTGTCTGCCATCGCCTGTCGTCCATCGCCCGCCATCGCTTCTCTTGGCCATCGAACGCTTTGAAAAGTTGCCATCGATCTTCTGCCAGCGGCATATCGAAACTGACGCCTAGGAAAACACGGCCCCATAGTAGTAAATAATGATTCTACGTTTTCCTAATCTACTTTGTCTCTATGCAAGGAGAACGGAGAGCGGTGAAATGTGGAAAAAGTTTGCAGATAATCAACCCTGAATAGGGTCGTGCCAAAGGTCGCTCACTGGGTCACGACCTTCCGTATAGTTATTTATTTATATGTCCGGTGTAATCATCGCATCGGCGGCGAAAGAGAGTTCGCAGTTCGCCAAAAAACCCAAAGAAATATTATTCGTTTATCAAACGAAACATCCGATAATCTTTCACTGTCAACCTTTTCAACACACAATCGGCTCCCAATTTACCCCTCAACTAGATACAGGGGTACAGAGACACAGGGGCAGACACAGGGGCACACAGGGTCACGCAAAGGGACACAAGACACCGTGCCCTCTCAAAGGTGGTAGGACAAATTGTCCGCGGACAGAATGTCACGAACAAAATGTTACGGACACAGTGTCATGGAGACAAAATGTCATGGGGACAAAATGTCAGCGGACAAAATGTAACTCTAACCCTAATCCTAAACCGTGACATTTTGTCCGCTGACATTTTGTTCGCGGACAATTTGTCCGGCCACGCTATCAAATACATGTACTCATCTAAATATTCTTGGATCCGCCCCTACCGGCGACAGCCTCGGTTATGATAATGGAGATCCAGTTATTTTATGTTCTATTGATCTTTTAGTCATTGCATTCAATTATCTGGCTGCTAAAAATCTTTCGTTGTTGTATTCAATCTCGCCGCTCTGTCTGGTGGACGTTAAAACTTATAAGCTTCGATTTTTTGTACTATCATAATTTTTCTTTAAAAAATGCATTTGTATCTAGACTATTTGAACTTGTTTGTATCTGATATATTGTTTCTGTTGGGACCCTATACTTAATGCTACATAAAACAAGGCAAAAGGTTTGTGACAGAGAATGCCAAATTTTCTGATATATTGATTCAGGCTTTTCAGAGAATGTTTATCTTCTCCTGCTTCTTCTCCCTTTAGTCTCCAAATCCTTTAACGTCAATTTTAAATATATCAAATGCCTAACTTATCAAAATTTTGACGGAGCTCGAAAGGATAGATTTACAAATCGAGTTTTCAGCTGACATGCAGCATTTGGTCAGCCATGTCTTAATGCTGATCCATAATGGCGAAAGTTTTACTGCATTACTATACAGAGTCTGCAATACGAGTCCTATAGTCGTTTTCCAGCGCTAATTGGTTTTCATGGTGAGTGATCACCCAAGGTAGACAGTACCGTTGACTTGCGTGCGTCAGCTTCGACAGTCGGTCGACAGGTGGCGCCGGCGACATAAGTGCCCCAGAACGCGATTACATAGTCGACAAATTGATTTTCCTTTATTTAAAAATTCAACGGAACGATTTTAGGCCATTAACAGATGCTCATATGTTCTCTGTTATACTCGCACGAAATTCGGTGGGGGGGGGGAGAAACAGACTTCTGCGACTCAATATGCGTCAGTACTTTTGGAGGGTAATGGAGGATTGTGCCATCTCTATTTGATTAATTATCTTTGTAACAGTTGACTACAGTAGAAATTCGTTATAACGTACGTAGCGGATCTGTGAAATCTAGTACGTTATATATATCCGAGGTACGTTATATCCAACACTATCCAATACGGTAGCGCATCACACGGGACCGTACACTGCGGCGCGCTATAATCGAGGATTCGTTATAACCGAGTCCATTATAACGAAATTCTACTGTACTGACTTTTATGACGGACCTGTCTGCCTTAAAGCTATACAAGACTTCCGATGCATTGCGAAGCGGAAATTACTGAGTTTTCATTTGCCAAAGTGCTTCCTGACCATTGCAGTCTTTCCATTTTAGATATTTTATTTTTTAAAGGCATTTATCTTTCCAGATGTAAACTTGATCCTCGGGCAGCCGAGCGCCGTTTAAGCCGAAATCAGCGAAATAGACAGCGAAATAGATTCAACTAATTGCTTGTCATGCAACCATCATTTTGAAATAATCACGACTGCTGCCATGCATTCCATACATGGGGGGTGCGGTGGAGCAGCAGTAAGATTATTGCCACGCAACCTGAGGGTAGCGGGTTCAAATCTGACCCTTTACGATTCTTCTATTTTCTAAATAGCTTTACGTGCGTCAACAGCCATGTAATAATAATAACACATGCTCCGAAAGCATTGGGGCGGTTCCAGGATTTCTTGGTGGGGGGGGGGGGTGAAATGAATTCATAGGAAGTTGGTGGGGATGAAAATAGAAAGAAAAAAATCAATAAACTTCGCCGAAAAAACTGACAAAAGGGAAGTTTATCCCTAATTTTAGCTACAATTTTACAGAAAAATAGGTTGACAAGCAAAAAAATGGTCATCCGCAGTTTTTCCCCCGTAGTTTAACTAGACTTTTACCCCAAAATAGGTTTCACAAGCAAAAAGAAGTAAAGTAACTCCGGTGGGGGTGCATCCCCGCCCACTCACACCCCACGTGGGTCTGCCACTGTCCGAAATTCGTCGAAATTAAAGTCTGGCCCGTCACAACATCTCTGCGGTCCAACCTCCAGTCTTCCTCTCTTCTTGTCTCGCAAAGTCCTCCAATTATGTTAACAGTTTACATGCGCAGCGGTGGAACTGCTGTGTCGACGATGCTCTCGTAAATCTTTAATTGGCGCAGTTATTTATTTCCAGGAGAGTTATCTACGCTCAGAGCGCATTGATTGACGGACAATGTCCACCACTGAGGCAAAGGTCTCAGGTCATGATTTACTACTCTCTCTCTCTCTCTCTCTCTCTCTCTCTCTCTCTCTCTCTCTCTCTCTCTCTCTCTCTCTCTCTGTCTCTCTCTCTCTCTCTCTGTCTCTCTCTCTCTGTCTCTCTCTCTCTCTCTCTCTCTCTCTCTCTCTGTATCTGTATCTGTCTCTCAATCTCTCTGTCTCTGTCTCTCTATCTGTCTGTCTCCTGTCTGTCTTTTTCTCTTTGTCTCCGTCTGGCTGTCTCTCTCTGTGACTCTTTCTCTGTCTCTGTCTCTCTCTGTCTTTGTCTCTTTCTTCTTCTTCTTCTCTCTCTCTCTCTCTTTCTCTCTGTCCTCTCTCTGTCCTTCTCTCTCTTTCTGTCCTCATCTCTCTCCCCTCGGCTTCTTCAAAATAGTCGGCGTTGAAGACTGAGAGAAGCGACGACGAAGGCGATTAAATTGATGTTCGTCTTGGCGCAACTGGGCAGACGCCGCCTCCCCCCCCACCCCACCCCACCCCACTCCATCGGCACTTGTATCGGGTCTGCTGCGGTTGCAAAGAGGTTCGGTGCAGACCTGAGTATCGGCTTTGATGCTGCGCCGAGTTAAGACACAGGACTGAGGATCGCTGCACTTGCGGCTTCGTCACGAAAGACCCTGCGTTGTTTGAATGGGAAGAGTCCTTTAGGACCGTCTCCTATACTAAAGTCCTATACTCTGTATACGGTCAACCACTGGTCCACTGCAACAGTTGCCTAAGTTCCTGACCCGAAATCATTCGCCAGCGCTGTTTAGCAGCTCTCTTTCCTTCAATCTCGCTCTCTCTCTATCTCTTTTCTCTCTCTCTGTCTCTCTGTCTGTCTGCCTTTCTGTCTGTGTCTCTCAGTCTCTTTCAGCCTCTCTCTGTCTGTCTGTCTGTCTCTCTCTCTTTCCTTCTCTGTCTGTCTCTGGCTCTTTCTGTCTGCCTGTCTGTCTCTTCGACATTCTACCTACATTCTGGCGATTGAATAATTATTAAACGAAATTCTCGGTAAATACAGTACGTCGATGAAATGGAAGATCAGAAAACGGGAAGCTGATAACGGGGAGGGAGTGGCCCTGAAGAATCGGTAGAAGAGTGAATATAGGCGTAATCTTTATGGGTTTGATGGCAGGATGTTTTCCGGGGACGCGAGAGAAACTGAGGAGAAAACTCTTTTCGGCGAAATCTCAGCGAGACCCACGACGACGATTTTGGTGACGAAGACAGCTAGTTCTTCGACGATCGGCCATTTGTCAGAGAACAGAGGAAACTCCACAGGCAGAGAACTACATGCTACTAGAGAACGAAGAGAGTAAAGTCACTAGACTACACGGGCGCATACCTCCATAGTAGGCCTCAAGGCTCGAGATCCCCAGGCACCCCTCCCACTTTTCAGAGGCTACCATAGAAAAGGGGAAGGGAGATGGGATTCCCCCACTTTTTCATCCATTTGCGCCAATGTTTCTTTTTTGTCTTTTTCCGTCTCCGTCTGTATGCCTGTTTGCCTCTCTGTCTCTCTCCCCCTTTCTCTCTAATCGAGCAGACAGGCTGGCGGGCGAACTGATGGACAAATAGGTATGAGTGCTTAAAGGTATGGAGGCAGACAAAGGGCAGGCAAGACAGGCAGAAAGACAGACAGACAGACAGGCGAGCGGGTAGGCATGCATGAAAAATGCAGGTAGGTAGACAGACATAAGCAAGCAGGCAGGCAAGGCAGTGGCGGCTGAGGAAAATGCTGGGGGGCAACTTCTAATCAGGGGCCAACCATTTGTTGTTTAAGACATTAAGTATAGGGTCCCAACTGGGGGCAGGCTCTCAGGCACGGGCCCCTCTGGTGGAGCCGCCACTGGTCTAGCGAACGAACATGACGTTCGGTCGACTTTCCATGGGTCCATCAGTAATGACAGCATGGGTCGTTATGTATTCGCCGTACAAGGCATGATGATGGGAGACAGAATATGTCAAAGCAGTCTACGCGAAGACTAATGATATATTTGAAGAATATTGCAGCTACACTAAACATAATTGCGGTCTCTTTCGTGGAAATACCGGCATCTTCGACAGATCGGTGTTCTGGAAACACACTTCACACTAAACTACAGTGTAGATGACAAAATTAAACATCCGCATGTCTAACGCGTATTTTGGAGAACGCTGTCCGATAAATAGTTACTGTCGTAGTTACGCTCTTCTGAGAGAAATAATTCTGCATCAGATTAGGCCTAATCAAACCCTAGGCCTAATCAAACTAATCGATTATTATCGGACTGACCTCTGGAATTCAACCTCGAATCACCACGGACAAGATCACGACTATGACTTTTTACTGAAGCAACCATCAACTGGTGCTGATGTCGCTAAAGAAGTTTACTACTACTACAGTGTTACTACTACAGTGTACTACGATCTGTAATCACTCAGTTGCAATACCACATGTTATTTCTGCCTCGGCATAACATGAAGTGACACTCTGGAAGCACATAAAAGGATTCATAGAAGTTTATACAATATACACCGTATGTAGTTATAGAAGTTCAGATGTTTTGTTTGTGATGGTCTCTTGGCTGCAGTTAATGCGAAATAAAGATTTATACAGTATACTGTACATCTATAAAGTTTTGAAATGAAAATTTTATACAATTCTTAGTGTGTAGATAATTTACTTTACCAGAGCGGTAACAACGTTGGACAATGGAGCAGAAGGTCGCGGGTTCAACTCCCGCAGGAGCCCTAAGGTTGAAGATCTTTTGCCAGAGATGGCAACTGAGTAGCGGATTAATCCATGAAGTAAACAGGCGCGTTGCATGAGAACACTGGCCCCGTATCATGTAATCTGCACCAGTCGCCTGGCCGAGGGCCTTGGTAACGGAGATCAGCGCCGCCCCATGAGCCTTGAGAGCTCGGGAAGGACTTTACTTACTTTTTTACTTAATTACTTTACGAAAATGTGTCTGCTCAACTATGTACATGAAGTTTATCTATACAGTGTTTGCATTTACAGAGTTCATCTATACAATGTTTGTATTTCCAAATGTCCGGGATTTGGGAGGCGTCACAGGTGATGCCGCGAGCCAGCTACCCAACCTAAAAACCTGCGTACAGGAAGTAGGAGGTAGGATTTGCCTGATGCTCTGACCAGCGAAGGAGTTTTCTCTCCCCCTCTGTGATGCAATTAATCTAGGGGCATAAAGTTCAAAATTCTTTAGTCTTTTGTCCTCCGCTCGATGATGAATTCCTTCTTCTTTCTTCTCTTCTTTCTTCTCGCAGTTCTTTGTTTGCAACGTTGGATCCGATCAGTTATGAAGTTCAAAGAGGAAGCATTGTCCCGTACGTTGCTCGCACATGCAAACACATTTTAGGAATTTATAGTTTTAAAAATGTAGCAAAATAGAAACAAATTGAAACATATTAAAAAACCAATTTAAACACATTTATAAAACTTAAAATGAATATAAAAAAAGACTAACATTAAAATTCTATTGAAATTGAGTTATATTAGAAATAAAATTAGAATTAAATTAACAACAGTATATGTAAATAAAATTATATTAAAAGAAATGAAACAAAATTATATTTCATTCATTAAAAGTAATTATATTAACATAAATTGAATACAACTTGAATTCTTTAAAATTGAAATTAAAATTAGGTTATAATGTAAATGAAATGACCTTAGCTTACTTAAAATAAACTTCAAATTAAATGAAATTCAAAATTAAATGAATATTAAAGATGAATTATATTTTTAAAAATTAGACAAGAATTATATTAAATTTAATGAACTAAAATGAATAATATTAAATGAAATTTTATTGCATTAAAATTAAAATTAAAATCAATATTGAAATTAAAAGACAATTGTTACAAAAATTATATTGCATTAAATCAAAATTAAGTTAAAGTAAGCTAAATTAGAATGAATTAAGAAATATATAACATTAATAAAAAACTAATCATTAAATTAAAATTTACTGAAATTTTAAACAGTAAGTTATATTAAATTAAAACTATAATTTAATTAAAATTGATAATTTTAAAAAAATGGAAATTAATTTAAAATGTAATGTAGTCAAAATTTTATTTTATCGATTTAATTTAATCAATGAAATTTAACTTTATTTTATTTAATTGAAGTCAATAAAATTATAATAAATGACCATAAGACACACTTGACTGAGAGTAAGAGAATTCCACGAGCCTCTGCACGACTTGTCCTTGTGTATTCTTCTCCAACACCATGTTCTCTGCATCTTGGCGGTATACTTGACTTATATAATTATCACCTGACATAAAATAATGACAAGCTGAACATCAAAGTACTTACACAGAAATTCAAGGCACATTCAATGCTGACAACATCAGCCAGGCATGTTGGCAAATTTTTTAGCAGGGGTGCATTTTTTCAAAGGTGTAGCAAACAATCATCATTTACCATAAAAACCTGACAAGCCAAACAAAAGGTCATTGCCCTTCCTTTATTGTCTCTTCAAAAACCTTGATAAGCAACAAAAAACAGCCTCATCTTTCAGGGAGTGCAGTGTACCCCTAACTTTTTTCCAGGGGTGCACCTGCATCCCAACTTCCTACAGGCCTGACTTCAGCAGCCAACTAAGCTACGAAAACAATTAAACATCAACATGCAATGTGAAAGCCATTCTAAAATCTGGTTCATATATATATATGTATGTATGTATATTACCACACATCAGCAGTAGTCAGTGTTCTTCTGGGAGATGCACCTGTAATGCTTTCCATGCATAAATGTGGATTTTGGTATTATTTCTTCATTCCATGGCAACTTATGAAACTGCTTCAAAGCTTTGATCAATAATACAAATGTCGTGGGGCACTATTTTCAACCGATGCACATCTGTTTCACTTGAGTTGGTCTCAACACGTAGTAGTTTAATAGAAGAGACAACTTAAGCTAATAATATTCAACATATGCATTGAACTTGACATGACATCTTTTATGACATGACATCTTTATTTCTTTCTCCATAATTTCTCCACAATTTCCATAAAATAATTTCTCCACAATTTCCATAAAAGATAAACAGAATAACATATACATAAGCCTATATACTTATCTAATAATAATAGCATAGTATCTACTCAGAGGAAGGTTGAGAAAGAAAGAAAAAAAAATGGTTACTGAAGGGATCATGGATCCCACATGAAAGTAACCAGTACATAATGATAACAGACATAAATTAAGAAATTAGTTTCATAACTGAAATTTAAGTAAAATTATCAAACACAGCATATAAATGTTTGTTACAAAGTATAGATTAAACTAGTTAGAAAATTTCTATTCCTGTAGAATTATTTGCTTAAGTCTCTTTTTAAACAGTGTTAGGTTTGGTATTTTTTAATCTAAGTAGGGAGATTAGAGGGAGAATAGGGAGACTTCAAAAGCCTCAACACAATGAGAAAGTCATAGGAAGGTACAAAGAGAAACAACAGTTTAATCTAAAATAGTTTTATTATCAGCATATTAAGACCAACAGCCATTTGCAATTATGCTCAAAAGTCAAAAATCAAACAACATCAAATCAAATATATGTAACACATTGTACTGTATCCAGTAAGAATGCTGCAAATATTCTGTGATTTCCAAAAGAGAAAGGGAGAAAGACAGAGTTTACTTATGGGAGTGGTTTGAGCTCAATGTAGTTGCTGGGTATGCATCCTTCTTTGCCATCAAGTTCTGCTTTGCACCAGAGACAGAGATAAAGAAATTTTTTTAAAAATATAATATAAAGCACATTTTAAAAATTAAATTTGAACAAATTCCTAAAAATTAAATCATTAAAACAAATTAAAGTAGAAATTTCAGAAAATTTAAATATAAATTTAAACAAATTTAAGTAAAAATTTCAAACAATTTTAAAAAATACAAATACATACAATCATACATCTAAAAAAACTTTTTTAAAACCTAACAAAATTGTACCAGAAAAATTTATATATTATATAACTATCTTTTCTTAAAGTCAAATATTTAGTACAGCTTTCTATAATGAATTCTTACCCAACTATAATGTGCCAGATAGTGGATACTGTTGCCGTATATCAATAAGTAACTGTTGGAATGCCATTTCCGGAAATTTACGTCTCCACATGAGCTCGGCCAAGTAGGTGCTTAGCAACTGCCTAGGCGTCCCAAAACGCCTTCTCTGAGTATGTTTCGCTTTCTGCCACACTGACTTGATGTGGTGTGTGGCAGCATGCGTAACGGGATCCACAAAGTTTAGCATGTGGTCGACTGCCATGTGTGCATAAGATTTTAGCAAGTCGGTCAATGCAACCATGTGTGCATAATAGTTGATTTCAAATAAAAATAGTAGATGTTCGGGTGCAACGAAATGTCCGTCATGTCCACAAGTTTAGCATTGTTGAACCTGCAAATAAAAATAGGGTAGATGTTGGGACGGGTGCCCCGACGAAATGTCCGTCCGCAAACTAACCGAAGTACCACAGTATCGGTGCACGCTTGGTTACACGCCCATACACACACAGACACAGTTTTTGTAGCGCAATGTCTTCTGTAGCACAATATCTACCACACGCGCTTAAAAATCAACAATAAATGTTGAATTTTTCTGACTAGAGCTGGAGCGCTGTTCTAGACGCGGTGAAAATCCACAATATATACATTATATATTAAAATGGTGCTACATCAATTTTGTAAATTGACCAGAAACACTTCGCTGTGCTGTCTCCATGGACCTATATTTGGCTCCTAAGCACTACTTTCGGCTGGCGGGGTGCCCATCTACCTTAAATTGTATTGTTATATGAACGTTTATCCTACCTGGTAAAATGTGTTGCCGAATCAGTGGCAAAAGAGTGGCAGCTTCACAATCGGCAACGGGAATCACGAGTCCTTCCGTTGTCTCGATGTCGATAGCTCCAAATATCCATCGAGGATGTCTGATTCTGTGTCCTCTGTGATAATTCCCACGAACTCGCATACATTCAATTAGCTCAACGGTATGGCCAACTCCGCCGATGACTACAGGGTTCATGATAAAGTGTTGCAAGCACACGTCGCGCATAAAGTTCTTCCACTCAACAACGGTACTACTGCTTGTGATACAAAACTCATGCTGGAAGTCCACCTGCCGGCAATATTGTCGACTCCATAAGTACATAAAGCGCATGACGGTATCTTTCGACAATTGCATGTTTCCGAAGAAAGTGCCATTGTGATCGGATGCCGATCGCCTACAGCGATGACATCGCCACCTATAATAATAATAATAATAATAATAATTATGCACTTCTATAGCATCATTTCTAATACTCAAGACTGAACATTTTTTACACAAATGGATAAATTTTCTAGTGTCCCAAAAGAGGTTTTATCATCAAAGGCAATGACTTGGACACTTTCAAACAATAAAATCTGATTCCTCATTTCCTATAATTCCCGCATTATCTCCTCAAGTCTTCAGGTCTAAGCTTAAATCATTCCTTTTTCTAAAATCATATCCTCCATAGCTGTAACAACCTAGCCTCACTGCCCTTTGGATGTTGACTATTGCCTGGCTGATATATAATATACCTTCCCCATAGCTATTTTAAGAGAGGCTGAGTGCCTAAGAATAAGCAGCTACTGTTGTGCTGCTTTCCAAGGCGCTAAAGAAATCCACGAGATTTTACTTTACTTTAATAACTGTGTATCGTCAGCGTAGAAATGATAGTCAGCAGAGAATTGTGAAAGAAGCGATCCAAGGGGCATTGTATATAAGGTGAAAAGGAGCAGTGATGGGCAAGACACTATTTTGAAAATAGTATTTCTATTTTGAAAATAAAAAATACTATTTTATTTTCTATTTTAAAAATACTTTTAAAATTATTTTATTTCATTATTCTCAAAATAGTTTTAAGAAGTATTTGTGACCTTAAGGAAATACTTTTCCAAAATACTTTTTCAAAATAAAAATTTAAGAATTTTATCTAAGTTTGTTGTCAACTTGTAAGGCTAACAGACTTACACTGTTCTTGTGAGTTGTTCTCGTGTTCAACAGTTCAGGAATTATGCTAACTTTGCCGAGGAACTGACATTTGCGGTTGGTTTTTTAGTTTTTACTGGCCATAATGGACGATGGACTGTGTTGAATCTGCTGCTGTAGAAAACCTTAATACAATATTGTGATGCAATGCAAGAATCAATTTATTGACGTAAGGCAAAGTATTTTACGAAAGTATTTTCCAAAAAAGAAAATATTTTGAAAATACTTTTGTAAAGTATTTCATTTTGTTATTTTCAAATTACTTTTTTTGCTAAATTTCGAAAGGTCCTGGATAGTTTTATCCACAGGGTTAAGTATTTAATTTTGTTATTTTCAGCAAAATCACTTTTTGACTTTATCCACAGGGTTAGAGTCACGTGAGTGCTCCCATTGGCTAATACTTTTTTATTTTCTATTTTGCAAAACCTTGGTCTTATGTCTTGGCCTCGTGGGTTAGTTTGACTTGGTCTCGCAAGTCATTGCCATTGTTTTAAGGCCCACGTCGTGAAACTCGCGAGACTAAAAATCGGCCTATCAGTGACGGGGCCATAAAGTCAGATGACCTATCCACAACGATTTCGGAGACTGGGGAACACCAAAATCTAATTTAACCCCTTAACTGGGACCCCGGATATATCCGTCCATTTTACATTGAGTTAGTTAAATACACGGTTAAGGGGTTAACTGAGTAACCTATTTCTATTTCCATCGGCATCGTAGGTCATCTGTCTCCGGCATCGTCTACAAGAAACTTGTCCACGCAGCAATCCCAAACGCCTACAGAAATCAACTGTCGACGTTGCTGACTGTGTCTCCATGATAACATCAGAATATGCCAAATTATCAACATTAAGAGCCATTTTAGAAACAATTGAAACTGCTCTTAAAGAAAAGCAAATCAACTGCGTATTGGACCAATCAGCGCTCTTTCTGCCTAATAATTTTGACCAATGAATTTAAATCTTTGGACCAATCAGCGGTCTTGCCTCCAAATATTTCACAGTTTTCACTGATTATTTATTAAGTAAGTAAGTATTTGGTTGTAAGTACTTGGAAGCCAACAAGAAGACATCAAGCAGAAAGTAGCAAAAGGATTACAAACAATGGGAAGACTGAAACGCATCTGCAACTCTAAAGAAATTAAAATAAGCACCAAAGTCCAAATCTATAACACTGTTGTCATTCCACAAATACTATATGGATCTGAAACCTGGGTCACAAAAAGAGAAGAGAAAAAAGACTACTCCGGTACTCGTTGCAGAAATGAGCTGCCTTAGAAGAATTCTTGGAGTTAGCAGACTTCAACAACTTAAAAATGAAGATATACGGCAACGGATTGGGCTAAAGAATATTATGGACAAACTCAGAAAAAGGAGGCTTACATGTTATGTACATGTGAACAGGATGGAAGACTCGAGACTTCCCAAAAATGCACTCTACACATACAAAGAAGGTAAAAAAGGAAGAGGCAGGCCCAGAAAAAATGGATAGACAACATAAAAGAAGATTTTAAAGAAAGACAACTGACAATTGCAGAAGGAGGAAAATTAACATTTGACAAAAAGGACTGGAAATGTTTTCTGACTAGCTATTGCCACTATAATGAGTTGGCAGAGAGCAATTATGATGATGAAGTAAGTACTTTCGTTGATAATCAATTGAAATAATAATAATGTTTAAAGTGGTTTAGAAGGATTTGCCCGGTGTGGGAACCACTGAGATACATTTTAAAAGAAAAGTTACAAAATCTAAATAGAACTGATCATGTTAATCTCTTAAGGTATCGTTCTTACATTTTCTCTTATTTCCCCTAGTGAGATGGATTTGAAATGTGGTGGATACAGTATTACGTGTTTTATATAGTATAAAATAGTTAAGCATTAAGTGCAGTTGTTTTCTGTACAAGTGCCGTGATTTGGGCATGGCGGACATTAAATAGCTGGTCAACAGTGAAAACGTTACTGACTTGGGTACAATCTGTAGTATTTGGTGTCTTGAACACGTACATGACCATAACTTCATGGGCCATGACAATTTTTTATTGGCTCTCGTTTAGAATATATTTCATTTAGCTCATTTTCTGTTTCTTATGTGAGCAGGATGGCCAAGCAAAGGCATTGCACTACTTGCTGAAGGAATAGACTTGCAGACAAAATGTAGCAGTTGGAGAGAATAATATCCAGCACCCAACTCTGGTTGAGGCAGACAAAATCCCGCTCCCATCCCTTCACATCAAACTAGGTTTGGTGAAGAACTTCATAAAGACCATGGGCAGGACTTCACCGGCTTTCCGATGCTTGTATGAAAAATACCCTCGACTCAGCGAGGTAAAGATTAAAGAGGGAGTTTTGTGGGTCCTGAGATTCGAGAGCTCTTCAAAGATAACCAGTTCTACAATTTCTGCTGTGCGGTGATGCGAAACGAGCATATGGAATACTTTTCACGTTGTGTCTATAAACTTTCTTGGGAATGTTAGGGCAGAAAACTACAAGGAACTAGTAGAAGACCTGCTGATGTATCAGAAACTTGGCTGCAATATGTCTCTAAAGATCCATTTCCTTCATTCCCATCTGGATTTCATTCCCGACAACTTTGGTATGGTTAGTGGTGAACATGGCGAATGTATTCATCAAGAAATCACAATAGAACATGGTCCACTACCATGCTGGTTGAATACTGCTAGACACTCCCTCGAGATGCTTCCAAACAGCTGTACAAGAGACAGGCAAAGAAATTTAAGACATAATCCATGACCTGAATCTTTACATGTATTAACCACAAGTCTATTATTATTATTGCCATGCATTAGTGCAATAAACAATAATTATTGCAGATTACAATAAACTAGAGCCAATTTTGATTTTGATTGTCATATTCGTGTTCAGCGGATAAACTTTAATAAGAAATGACTATACTGTAATTTCATTTCAGTAACACGACATTTTAAAAAAATTTGTTGTCCAGTGGAATTACTACACTAGGTTACAGTTAACGTTAATCTCTGCCAACAAACAGCATATTAATGACGTCATATCCATATGTCTGTGGCATATTAATGACATCATATTTGTTACCTACTGCTGAAGTGGGTCTATTGTAACATTACTAATCATTATAGGGTGGGTGGGTCAAAAAAGGCAATTTCCAGCATTACATAATTACACATTGATGGGTAATTCTTGAGCACTGGGGAGAGGGGCTTAACCCCCTCCCGGCAGACTGAATTTTGTATGCTATGCTATTGCACTCATTTCCATCTCAATTTCTGGATGCCATCTTTGTCAGAAATAATCTTTTCATGGCACAAGACTAATGAAATCAAACTTAAATGAAACCACTTTTCAACAATAATTAATCCAGCAACAACTTCATAAGATGCATCAAAGTCCATGTTTAAATTGAAGTCCATGATAAACAATGCACAGTTAGAAAAAAATCAAAATAACCAGGAGAGCGTTCGATAGAAAACATCCAACTGAACATAGATATCTGAGAAAAAGCGTCAAAAGCACATACTCGGAACATTAAAATTAACATCGCCGGCAGCGTCAACTGCAACGTTTGATCGAACCGAGATGAAAAAAAGACGGCTACTGTCTCGAGACACGCGATCTCACAACACCGACATCGATCCGCCCGGGGTGCTCGTCGTGCTCGCAGACTTCGAGATCTTCGTCATGACGTTGCGGCAGTCCTGAAGAGCCTTGCGGTCCCCGAGCCGCTCGAACGTCTTAGCCGCCTCGTCCAGCATGGCTGCCACGTCAACCTGCGACGAAGGCTGGCTCAGAACCTGGCGACAGGCGGACACCAGAGAATCGGCCCACTCTTTCTGGGCCAAGTCGCTATCGTCCGCAACCGTTTCTGTAGAAAATAACGGCATAGAATGCATAGAAAGGCAACGTCAAGCATGTGTGTCAAATAGATGGCAAACTGGGGACGCGGTAGTAGAGTTCCCACAATGCAATTGGAGGGTTGCAGATTCGAATCCGACCTATCCACTGCGTAACAACCGTGGACATGTTGTACAATTTAAGTATGGCCTCCTCAGTTGTTTCTTTGTCTGTGAGGAAAGGCTACAAGAAATGACCTCCTCACCTCATCTTTATCTGGCAGAAAAGCCAATTGGACCTGCCATAGACAGACCCCCACCCCCTCCTTTTTCTTCATGTGCCATGCATTGTTACATTGGCAACCATGGATTTCCACTGTTCTCTGTTTCTGGCTTTCCTTATCAGTTCGATGTTGTCTTTCATTCTTGTTGCTTCTCTTAGGCTCTCTGAATACTTTATTCTTCCTCTTGCTCTTTTCCACTCTATATTTCCTGTTATGACTAGATTTCCAATCAGTTCTTTCCTATTAGATGCCTGAAAAATTCTAACTGTTGCTTTTTTTTAGCAATTTTCTTTTTATACCAAAGGCTTTTAGTACTTCCTCATTGGTTCCACCACCCCACCCCACAAAAATCAAACCTCAGTACTCGATTTACTAAACCTCACACACCATCACCAATTACAGTCAAACCCTACTGACACTGACTTAAACAAAATGGAATTTGGTGGACAAAGAATGTTTTATTTTGATCCACTGAAACCCAAAGTCTTTTTCACATAAACTTCAGCACCTAACAAGGATGATTTTCTTCGGTCCAATAAAGTTGATGCTAATGGAGTTTTTACTGAATTTATGAAGAAATACACAGATAAGTTGAATGTGCAAATTTAAAGGAAAGGGCATCAAATAAATAAAATATGTCTATTATTATTTGCAGTACGTAATGTATCTTAGTTTTTGTTTAAATTATATTTATTGTATATGCATCTCACTTTTATTTTAAATATTAATCCCATATTTTTAATGTACAAATCTGATTGCCTTTCATGAATCATTTGTGAATTTTCCCTCTGATACTAAATACAATGATTTTGATTTGACTTGAATTTTTAAAAAAGATCCACTACGTAATAGAACATAGTGAGTGACTGCAGTGTAACTAACTATGACAGAAGGTGAGTTATCAAACGCACCAGACTTTGAAGCAACCCTGTTGGAACCAGTATTGTGCCTCTTACGCAAGTTACGACCAAAATACTGGAGAGTGCGTGCAGGACTAGCACCAGCCATCATGCGTACAGTTGTCTCGTGTAAAAAGACCTGTAAAACAAACAAACGACCGTACCATACATGAAATAAACCAAAATTTTTAGATTTACTCATGTCATGGCATCAGTCACCACCACCACCATCATCACCACCACCACCTATGGGTGTCAAGTCCATTGGTGCAACAGGTTATCTTTACAGCTACTCCCAATCTTATCTGTTCATAGCTCTGTGGCTCAACTCTTGCAGACTAACTTTATATACAAAGTAATACAATGTGCAAAAATGCACAAGAGTGTTACTATATATGTCTACCTGAAGCATACAAGAGTACCACACAACAAGTGTTACATGCAGGAAAATATGGCATCAACCAGCATTTAAGGAATGAGGCTGCAAACTATGAATTTGAGATACGTACAGTAAAATTTCCATATAACGAACTCGGTTATAAAGCACTGCAATTTACGGTCCCTTGTGGTGCACTACCAGTCAACCATATTAGATATAATGTACTAAATTTTACAGACATGCTAAGTACAATATAATGAAGTTCTACTGTATATCTTCATAAGAGGTATGGCAAAACAGAGAATTCAGTTTGAACCAAATCAGTAATCAAGAAATGCACAAAGCAAGAGTTGACATTTAACTATCAGTACAAATGTGTTTTCAATAAGCGGTCACTCACCCAAGTTGCAGCAGTGCATTAGAGTAATTCAGATCGTAGCAAATAACACAACAGATAAACATGAAGCAAATGCAAAAAGTAAATAAGTAAGTTTCTCAGACTAACTCGAGGCATAGCAGCCTTAAGACAGCTCGCCAGCTTGCGGAGACTGCAAAGGTCGCTCTGGAAAGAGACGAGGTCGGAGGATGGAGCGGTCGTCGACGACACGTCCTCTTCGTCGCTCGACCTCTCTCCCCGCTCTCTCTGCCATATTTCGGTCCTCACAACAAGCAGCCAATCGCACACAAGCAGCTGCATTGCCTGAAATCAACCAGCAAATAACATCAACACCACAGATTCACTTATAAATCATCAAAATCAGGACTGATCCGTTATGCCAAATTAGCCCTTTTGTTACCATTATTATGCGTTAACCCTTCTACCACAACAATCAGTATAACCAATAGGTTATGAAACAGAAATGTTGGTAATATGGGGTGACGGGGTTAACGCGCCGTGAACTTCTAGTGCTGTGTGCTATCATGATGCATAAATGCTTCAACATACTGATTGACGTTGGTACAGAGTGTTTAGGTGATTTCCGCGCATTCTGTGAGCAGCAAAAGGGTTAATACCATAAATTTACACAAAGCATACAAAATAGATAAACATCCTGGGCTTCAATCATGCAAATAAATCATTTAATTAATGTATAGATATTTAAATAACTGCAAAATACATCAACCAATAATTAACTAATGTGATGTGAATCAAAGTTATGCCATTTATAACCAAGCACAGAAACTAGGGCTGTGCATTTAATGTGACTATGCGACTGCATATGCAAGCGCATATTTAACAAAATTTTAATGTGCCACATTTTCGCCTGTTCCCTCCCCCCGCATATGCGATTTCTGCATAAATATGCAGCAATTTTATCTGCATTTTTCGCTATTTTTGTCACCTATATATACATCACTCCTTTGCTATTTTCTTAACCCCTTAACTGGGCGCCCTGAGTAACGCTCGTCCATTTTACATTGAGTTACAAATAGTTGCCCAGTTAAGGGGTTAATGTAGATTTAGAGGGGATCAGCGTCTGTTCGGATTACCTTTTCTGCTTGTCAGCATTATTTACTGAAAAACACAGCAATTTCCATAAATATGTGAGGTGAAATAGGTGCACAAATTTAGGCGTATAAATTAAACATTTCCGCATTTCCCCCGCATATTTCGGGCCTCTGAGGACTGCATATACCATGAAAATCACTGCATTAAACTCACAGCCCTAAGAAACGTGGTTACACCAGGAACATGTTTTGTATAAATTGACATAATTTTCACTTACCTTTGTTATACGGTAGCCCTGAGAAACGCCTGTAATGGCGAGACTCTCCCGCAGCAGTTCTCCAGACTTATTGCAGATTTGAATGCAGCCAAACGGGCTGCACAGTGGATCCGTAAGACTCATCTTTCGTGCCTTGTAAGCCAAATACACGCTCCTTGAAAGTGGATCGCTGTACACAGGGAGGGAAAAAATCAGTCAATATATCAACTCTGTCAAGACAAAACAACTATTTTCTAGGATTTCTGCCCTGAAATTATGCCAATCTATTTCTTGATTCTTCTCAACCAGTGTATTGTATTTACTGCCCACATGGCGATAACGCTTGTTAATTTTTATAATTGTTGTGATCCATGTAGAGTGTAGACATACCGGTTTAGTGCAAAGTTACGATCGCATTTTTCAAGGATATTTTTGTATTGTGCTGCACTTTGCGATTTCTGCATACATATTACATAGGTGCTAATTTTCTTAGCATTCTGCGCTATTTTTCTGCACTTATTGCTATATTTTTCTTCATATATATATATATATATACATATATATATATACACACACACACACATTAAACTGCACATACATATATATATACACATATACACACACATATACATACACACAATACTTAGTTTTAACAAATCCATGGTCATAGAATCAGCTGGTCTTATGACATTATGCTTACACACCGAGAGGAGAGAGAGAGAGAGAAAGAGAGAGAGAGAGATAGTTAATCTTATGTCATGTACTCCGTTTTGATGGATTGCAGAAATTTAGTTAACACAAACGAAAGGAATCAAGTACTTACAGGCTACTCTCAGCGGGTAAAGCTTGTTATTTCTTTCGCTTCTTTCCATGTCTTGAAATAATATGTAATGGTTTTGTTTTGAAAATAAATCCTTGATTGATTGATTGATTGATTCAACCAGTGTGCAGCAACGGCAACCATTCCTCCCCACCAGCGCGATAATTCATCGACACCTTTCAAAATGCACAGTACACCCTGCTAACATTGACTCAGGTCCATGGTTAACACATAAAAAAGTTTCTTTTGGACCGTCTAAGGCTCACTATAGGTCCTTGGGTTTGACTAACACAGACTTTCTGTTAAAAAGGACATTTTCACCAGGTCCAAAGAAGTCCAAATTAATGGTAACTGATAGGGTTGCAGGACTATTGGTCATAGGTCATTTGGTCACAAGACAATCGGTCACTCCACTTTGGTCACGTAAACAATCGGTCATAGGGACTATTGGTTCAAATACAAGTGGTCATAGCCTAAACTTATGGACAACCAGATGTTTAAACACTTTTAGGTACGTTTTCTCATTTATCATTTTAAAATCATATTTAAATGCCTCAAGTTTCTTTTGGCAAATCATCTGTGACCAATTGTCTTGTGTCCAATTGTCCTTATGACCAATTGTCCTTATGACCGGTTGTCCCAAAATGACTGTCCCTATGGCCGATTGCCCCTATGACTGAATTGTCCCCATGACCAATTGTCCTTATGACCAAAGTGGTGACCAATTGCAAAAAAAGTAAAGTAGCTTTACTGAGATCCATTTACAGTGAGATCCATTTACAGTGACAACAAGGACAGAAATTGCTAAGCATGACTATCTTAGACGATTCACAGCAGTTTATAAGGAAAGTCAATGTTCTGGCGCCAGTGTTAATGTAAACGACAAATATTTTGAGCAAAGAATCCACTTCTAACCGATCTTGTCCGCAGAATGGTAGTAGCCAATTGCCCGCGAAGTCTCATAACCAGCAGATGATTCGTTCAGCAAGTTAATGTACCCAAGAGCTTCGGCCGAATGGTGCGCAATCCTGATGGGAAAGAAATCAGAATTACCGGTAATAACGACACACTTGAGATCAATTACAACTAATTACGATTAGACGCAAATTCACGCAATACTGCTCTAGCATACCCTGTGACTCACCACTTCTCAAATTTTGTTAAGCAACTCAGAGTATGCTATATATGGAGCTCCATAAACTGACATCAATCAATTCAATATTAAAGCAATTGAGTAAGTATGTATACCAATCGCTGCCATTTTCAGTTCGTAGTTTTGTGTGGTTCTTGTATCCAGGAGTTAAGAGGGCGAAGATTCCTTTTTCTAGAAGGCACTCTCTGAAACCTCTCATCACATGAGCCAATGGGTCAACTGCAGTCAAATCACAAATTATAATCAGTTATTAATCATAATAATCATAGTAATTAGCAAACACTTCAGTCTTTATTAAATTATCCATTTGTAAAGCACAAAAATCAAAAACCTAAACCAGAGAAAGAAAAGAAATGCTGACATGATAACAATTGAAAGGATACAAAACTGACCAGTTTTTCCATGCAAATTGTACCATTGATATTAAATTAAACTAAAAAATAGAGCATTGCCAAGTTGGGGGAGGTGGAGATTTGGTCAAGAATTCCACCTCTAAAAACTTAAAAACTCTAACAGAAAATTATGCCAAATTTCCAAGATCAATAGGTTACATAAACATAAAATTGATTTAGAATTCAAAGAACACAAGACATGAATTATCATATAACGCACCTTCGTTTATACAACAGCTATAGTTGCTCTTAGTATTTTGACAATTCCATGAAGCGTCAACAAAGTACCGATGACCAAGTGGATGGTTCAACCAGCTCAGAGACATCGGAATAGTAGAACCGGACGACAAACAGATGCCTCTTGCCTGGCTCAGAAAGTAACGCTAGAAGCCGAACACCGATACAAAACAATGTAAGATAGTATCCAGAACAGAAAGTACTCAATGTTTCAAACTAAAATCCTTCTTAAATCATCAAGTAATAAGTTATGACAGACTCAGAATGTTAATAGAAATACACCAAACATATCTCACAAACAAATTAAGTTTTTTTATAGCTGATACGCTACGATGCAGTAGTTTTAGCACCACCACACATGGTCACTATAAATCCCATGCATGGCACGAAAACCAGTGCATGCAATGCTAGTGCACATCATTTTAGAGCACTGTGCATACAGATATATTTTGAACATAAGCCTTTTTCCTCAGGGGGAACCCAGATGCTAGAGTATATTATCCATCGCTATTCTATATCCAGCACCCTTGACTTTGGTAGACATCATCCATATGGCGCTATATAAATTGTCTAAATAATAATAATAATAAATAATTCTTCAGTTTAACGAGTTATAGAGAAAGATGATATCAATCTATCCAAACGTCTAATGCAAACTTGGGTAAAGCTCATCATGTTACCGCTAGGAACTGAAATCTGGTTGGAAAGAAGAGTCGGATGGTCATGGCGGACAAGGCGTAGATCTCGGCCAGAGTGTCCCTCGGCAGCGACTCCCTGGCAGCCTCGCCGAGATTCACCATGCACAGAGCCAGATTCAGTCCTGACCAAGTGCCATGACTGACGTGATCTACAAAGAGACCGATTAACTCGCATTTAGACTCTCTCTATGCAAACAAGCAAATACTCGACTAGATCCTCGTCTGCATTAGTGAAAGACACACTTATTTAATATTGCGTTACATAAATCGTCTTAGTAATAATAATAATAATAATACTCTTGGTACTTTCTTGGCAGCCATCCTGAAAAGCTGAAACTCATTGTCTCAGCATACGCACACTGCAAGTCCACCACTGAATTTTAGAACACGAATAGAAACATCCTTTTCATCTGGACCATCCGCTATAAACCGTCATCTGTTTGTCTGACCTGGTATCCTGATTTTGACTGGGATCTCGTACGATTGGGATTTGGCCTACCATTGGCTGATGCTTCCGTGCATCATACACATTTTGGATACAAAGACAGTGAAAACCTACTAATCTCCCATTCAAAGCCATAACAGTGGGAGAAAAATAAACCCAGACAAGGAGCTACATCAATGCCTCATCACACTACCTCAAATCACTACCGACAACGGATTAATTCGGTTGTACAACGCTGCAAGCGTCCACGGTGGGTGATCGAGAGCGGAGGGGGCAATTAAACAGTAACCTGTCAGATGCAACTGCAGCAGTTTGTGGTAGACAACGGCAGCATCTCGAGCAGACGCCTTGATGTCCTGGTTGCTTATTCCCTGCCAGACGCCGCCTGCCTGCATCTCCAGCCACTGGCCGATGTAGAAACGGTGCAGAAGCTGACGAAGCAGGTTCCAGAAGAAACTTGCAAACAGATCGAACTTCGTAGTCGGCAGCGGACGGCCGAGAGCGTGGAGACAGCCTCTCAGTTGGGATGCTGCCTCTACATAACTCCCCTAAGATTAAACAGGTGTCTTAATTGTTAGACATTCAAACTCCCTCTTATTTCATACATAAGTGCATTACTTGCGGATGCAAAAGGATACTTTTAACATGCAACAGGAGACCAGTGGGTTCAGTTCTGACCATAGCCACTGCTTTAAGGAAATGAAAATATTAATTTACAATGTATTAATGTGCAATAAAAATCCTGGACCCCTGAAACTATTAATTTATAATTTCTCAATGTGCAATAAGAAAAAAAAACCAGGAGGTGAATGCCAAGTATTTTTAACATGTGTAACAGAAAAATCATGCAATATGCCAATAATAATAATAATAATAATAATAATAATAATAATAATAATAGTATTAATTATTATTATTATGGATAATTCATTTGTATTTAAAACACAATAATAATAATAATAATAACAACAATATTAATCATTATAATTATTATGGATAAATCCTTTATATTTGGAACACCAATTTTGCAGAATCACAACTAATTATTATTATTATTATTATTATTATTGCACTTTACCCCCATCAAAGTTCTTTTATTGCCTGAATGACTGCAACTTACAAGGAAACAGAATCAACATTCTGATAGCAGTCAATGACTGAAGGAAAAAATTACACAAGTCGTGGTTATGGTTATGGTTCTGGACAACTTCCATAGCTCCGTAGCATGGCGAAGGCCAAAGTCAAAGACGCTGTCATAACCAAGAAAACCTTACATTTTAAACCACAGCCGGGTCTATGTTTGGCGATTTATGACGGCACAGTTACGAGGATAATTATTCTAATGCAAATCAAGTTGGATCTGAATCTTTTCAAAATAATATGCAAGTTAAAATGCAAAACTGCGAGTCCTGTGAGAGTAGAAAAGACTCGACTTACTCGTCTAAGGTACACGTCGGCCTGATTTCGCTTTCTCCAGTAGGACACCGACGACGGAGAGAGCGGCTTCGTCACCGGTTCGCCAAACACAAATATCTTGGCCATGACCACACCCGCTATCAAGATATTGAAGAACCACGTCAGCAGCGTCGGATACATCCAGTCCAACCATCCCGCATCGTCTGGAGAGAAAACATTCACGTTTGCATCGCACTCGAGAACAGTCTCAGCAGACTGGTAATTGCTCCCCGCTGTTCTTACTGATTTTCGGATTAACCTGGCTCTAATTCTATTTGGATTTGGTATGCCATTGGCTGATGCCCTGGGAATTATAATAGTGGCGCCATAGAAGTTTATTGATTGATTGATTGATCAAGCACTTACTATTAATCATGCTCATATATAGTCCGTAAAACTGACAGTAACACTTTAATTTACAAACTTAAGCTCACTTAGTTAACTAGTTAATACTGCCTGTGGTTGTCTGTAACTGGTAACTAAGACACTTTAACTGTATTACCATCGTTACAGTGATGAAATTGTTTAACAAAATTATGCAAATTCAAGCAAACCAATTAACTAATGACAAAAATTAATATTATAAGAAACTGATTCACATCAAAAACAGAAGCTACATACCAGTTGAGGACAGAATGGCACGACCTGTGCCATAACTATGTCCAGATTCATGGCTGTCAAATGAACTAGAACTGGTGAAGACGAAGTTCAGAGGATTCACGATGAACACAGTGAACATGACCATGAACAGGGCCATCCGTGAACGGTCCAGCATTCCGGTGAAACCACGAAGTGCTTCCACGGTTATTCCAGGCTTTGGATCTAGCGAAAAACCGAAACATATCTTGCAAAATTACCAACAGTAGTACGCCGCATTAGCTCGACATTACAAAACTTTACAGTATGAATGCCAACAAGCTGGAATGTCTATTCTCACTTCAACTCCCGTTAACCCCCCTAGCTGTAAGGCCATGCGCGATACGCTCAGGAATTTTAGTGCGAAATCGGTAAGGATGTGCGTTACACGCCCAGATCTAGTAGGTATATGGAACAGGTGAGACCACCCAGCGTTAACTGCTTTTGCAACACACCCAAATAAAAGTGTCAATTTGCGGCTTTGCGTTCTAGCAAACGGGGTATGCATGTGGACAATCTGAGTCCATTATTGGCACATTCAGGCGTCCAATAATTGCCCATATACGCTTCTTGCCCCGCAGGGAAATAAGGCGAACAATGACCCGTCTAGTGGTAGGTATGTACTTCAGAAACAATGTAACAAATGCATTGTAAACAACGCAATGCCTTTAGAATGGAAAAGTGCCAAAAAATGTAACGCGAAGGAGGTTAAACTCTAACTACCCTGATTTTCAGTCTTCTGTCTCTTACAGGGGTAACTTGAAGCCATCCCAACACTACAGCTCCTTTAACTCCAAGCGACAAGGCAAAAGTACAGTAGTACACCAGAAAACATCCGACACACCAAAGAGTCAAGGCCACACAAAATAACAGCTTCAAGCAACAAAATGGTCAGAGTTTTGAATATTAACACGAAATCGTCGGAGCTTACTAATACCGAAACGAGAAACTTTACCAGACAACGAAACCACATCGTCTTGGAAAACTGGACTCGGTGGGTTTGAGTTGTCCATGTTGGTTGAACTGCTGCTGCTGACAGGTGAGAGACTCTCGCCTCCGCTGTAGTATTCGGAGGGCAGCTCGGCGAGTTTAGTGTCACGCAGAAGCGCAAACAGACTTTGCAAATCCACTGAAAATTTCACACAACAATAAAATCAATCCGTGATGAAACATTTAAATGTTCACTTCACGTCATCAATGTTCCCTCTAAGCTGCGCGGCCGCGTGCATGACAAGAAAATGCCGCACAGCAGTTTCCAACCGCCGTGCAGTAAGTTTGAGTTTAAAATAACACTGATTTTTTGTTGTTGTTGTCTGGGGTGACATATGTGAAAAAAATTCCGGTGCTCAGGTATGAAAAGGTGCCGCTCAGGCACTACGCTTTTCCGCGCACACTCAAAAAAAATTAGAGGGAACATTGCATGTCATATTTCCTTATAACCTGAATTTTCTACCAAAATCACTCTGACATTCGCATCAGCTACACTCATTCGTTGTGTCACGTCAATTTTATTGATATTGAAAATGAGTTATAATAATAGCAATTGTTACTGTACGTAACAATATGCAGGTACTCAGATACCAACCACAAGAGATCAAAAGTTGAATTTAACCTGTTGGAGCAGTTAAATAAAGCCAAACTACAGTTGAAAATCAAACTCTAGTATTCACAGACATCATCCAAAATGTTGAAATTTCCTTCGTTGTCTTACAGTTGGTTAAGATTACGACAAATAATTCTGTACAATGTAATGTAATTAAGCACTTATAAATCACTGCTTATGGGTGAAAACTCATAAGCAATCTCACTATGATCACTTTAAACATTCAAAAAATTTTTTCATGCATTTCAAAAAGAGTGCCAGTGATTGAACGTCAATTGAGACAACCATGGGTCAAGTACATTTCAGGATGTCTGGACCAACAGATGAAAGGAAGTTCAGTGACCGGAAGATTCGATCCCGGAAGACTTGGGACGGAAAATTCGGTATCGGTCATGGAAGATTTGGTACCAAAACATTGGGAACGGAATTTTCAGGACGGCAAATTCGGGACGGAAATGTCGGTAACGGCCCACATGGGGGCCCACTGGGATTAGGGTTAGGTGGTGAGGTTTCATCTGATCTGTATGTCGAACATATACCAATTTATCCGAATTATCCGGTACCAAATCTTCCACAAGTAAAATTTTGGTGCTGAATTCTCCGGCACTGAATGTTCCGGGAACCAAGAAGTTCACGTCATTTCTGGAATTGAGCCTCACCTCCTTTGGTCACGGTGCATACTAAAAACAGCCGAGATATGAAAAGATTAGCCTGCACAAAATAACCTTTGCTGCCAGGAGATGAAAGTCTTAGAGCCGTGTTTTCCTGCTTCAGACGATGGTTGGTCGCCTGAAGATACTTTATATATTCGATGGCTTTTCTGAGAACTGCAGACTTGTTCAGCTGAAACAGAAGGCAATTCAGCCGACTGAAAACCATGCAAAAGCGCTGCCTTGTTATTAGGTCCTAAAGATATTATTTCATTATTGCCAACAGCTACTGTATGATTTCATTTACTAATGCGTTTAGTTTCAATGTCAATATCAAATAAAAGCAAGAAAAACTTATACCTCTAATGAATATCAGTGACAACTCTTCATATATAACTTTCAATAGCTTTTAAATCAGGGGTTGGCAACTTCTTGGACAGAGAGGGTCAAATTTCTATGGCAGTGTCTGTCCGAGGGTCACGTAATTAAATAATTTTTCAACAGGTCTCCAAAAAGTTTAAAAGCTCAAGTTTTTTAGAAAATCTGTGCTGGAAAAAGTTCAAAAGTCTTTAAAAATATACATATCAGGTGCAAAATAGTAGTGATGACCCTTTTTTACTTGTCAGACTTTTAAAAAGGGTGATGACCTTTTTCTCACAAAAAAGCTGTGGGGGCCAAATTAAACTCACTGGTGGGCCGGATGTGGTCCACAGGCCATAAGTTGCCAAGCCCTGTTTTAAGCAAACCCCTGCTTTAAACTAATTAAATTGAACTACCACTGCCAGACACATACAGAAAGATACATTTCAGCTGGCTATAGCATCATGCCTGTGTGTAAGCAAGTAAGTGAGGTGCTAAAATTCTGCTTACCTTAGAATCTTTGCCGGCAATAAGTTCTCTAAGTTCGACAATTCTATCGTTGATACTCATTCGATAGCGCTTCTCGATGGCATTGTGAGCCGAGCGCGGCTCGGGAAGAATGGACTCGACGACCACTTTTGGAGTTGAAGTGATCTGGGCCATGGAAACTTTATCGCCGTTGACGACGCGCAAAGGTATTCCAGTTGTAAGGACGTTGTTTCCAGAGGTTCCAAGCGTGATGGTCTGCACCGTCGGAGAGGGGGAAGATTGGACCATGCTGGTTGGATTTGCGGCAACAGTCAGGAAGCCGGTGTTCGAATCTGTTGTCACTCCATGGCTTTGCAACAGCAACTGAAGAAAAATGCTCAAAGTTAGTAAGCAAGCATACTAGAAAACAATCAACCAGAGTTTAGTCGATAATTTTCAAGTTGGGTAGAATTTTAAATTCTATAACAAAGTCAATTAGCAGACATTACATATTAATAGAATAAACAGTAGCCAAATGCACTAAGCAGGCTGTTAATGATTATTAATCTGTGTGCTACAATTGCCATATGTTGAAATTAAGTAAAAATTCTAAATGCAAACTTGGTGTCCAGTTTCTGCAGAGAGGCAAAATGCCAACAAAGCATCAGACATTTTCTAAATCAAAGAAAGCTGTGAATTACCAATAGGTAAAAATATTCCCAATTCATAGTTTTTAACATTTTGCGACAGGATGCCTCAAAACCCTCCACTTATGATTGGTCAAGTCTTCCGACAATGAAATATTTACTTCAGACTTTCAGCTGCAAATACCTCCATAAGATTTCTGCATGAATGCCCCTTTACTGGCCATCAAATAGGTTGGATATCATATGCATTATGCACAGTATGCAAAGTTCAATATAACTGAATGTGCTTCAGTGGGATAATATTGTCAGGAATATGCATGTATTGCTTGTAACTGAAATAGGCATATCATAATTGTGTTCATTGTAAGGAGATTGTACTGTACAAGAGGCCACATATGCACTTGACAGTCTACATTCAGAATACCTGTATGGTTGCCAACTCACCTGCAGCTGCTGGAGGTTGATGGCCTGTGGTTGCGGCTGTACCTGCTGCTGTGGCTGTGATGTGATGATGATCTGCTGGGGGAGGAAGACTGCCGGAGGCGATTGAGAGTTGGAAACAGGGGCGGCTGAAGGAAGAGCCTTCGGCTGCGACTGCGCGGGCGGGCGCTGGATCTGCTGGACGATAATCTTCTGACTTTTCTGGGGGTTCGTAATAATCTGCGACATGACGGGGGCCTTGGTCGGGTTCGCGGCGGCGAGCTGGATCTGGAGCGGCAGGTGAACCTTGGCGCTCGGCTGCGCTGGTTCGACCGCGGGCGCGGCGCCCGTCAGCTGTGACGCAAGATGTCTCGCCAGCTCCGAGTGCAGCTGGATCTGGCGCTTTCCTGGCTGCTGGATTCCGGCGTTGGTAAGCAGCTGCAGAGTCATCTGCGGAGTCACGTCGAGCTGCTGCAGCTCGCGCTTCAGCTCGGGGCTCGGCACGGCGGCGCCAACCGGGCTGCTCGCTTCTCTCAGCAACTGAGTCAGAATATCATCCGAGTGCCAGTCGGATTTGGTGTCCTGCTGCAGCTGCTGAAGCAGAATCGAGTGCTTCGGCGCCGAGTGAGATGCGTTCTGCATGCTGGCCGTTGTGATGGGTTCAGCCAGAGATGTGATCAGCTCGGCGTTCGATGGCACCAGATTTAAGTATTCGAAAGGATCGCCCTCAAAGGGCATTTCGCTTTCATTCTTCACCGGTTCAAAAGGCAATGGATTCTCAAAGAGATCAGTGTTCATATCATTTCCATCAAACTCTAGCGTCGAATCAGGCCCAACAAACCTCATAAAATCTAGAACAAATATTCCACTGTGATATTTTTTTTCATTTTGGAAGGAAAGGAAATGGTGTGTGTGAGAGTGTGTGTGTGTGTGTGTGTGAGAGAGAGAGAGAGAGAGAGAGAGAATGAGGCAACCTGATGCAATTTCTTTTCCTAACTCCAGTACATTTGTAGTCACTGCTACTTTTTGTCATCCATAAAGACCTAATTAAGTTCGAGTATTAAATCAGGCGCACATCACCAGTGACTATTTGTATGGAAGGCGCTATAAAAATTCTCTCCATTCCTTATTTACAGCTTTGGTCTAGCATAGTCGTCTTACACATACTGTGGAGTTACTGCAATACTTTTCCAAGGTACTATTGATACCGCCAACAAAATCTCCCCCAGAATAAACGACCTTTTATAACAGCGCTATAAAATTTTGAGTGCACATGTACTAGTCGTCAGCAATCAAGTCAATAATAAATCTTCAATTAATCAAAAAAGCAGATTAAACTAAAATATAATCGTGAAGCAACAAGGCCGACCGTCTAGATCGCCGAAGACGACATTTGTTTCTCCCTCCATTTCGTTGAACGCGTCCGAATATCTCCATCCGACACCGTCTTCGTCGGCCATTTTTTTCCACTGAAAATAGGCCAACTTTTGCATCATATGGCCTCATAATCCTCGAACCAATAGGCGCTTGTCATGTGCGGCTCTTCAACCAATCGTAACGCCGGCGTAATATAAATTGGGTCACAAATAACCAATCGGAGAGCGTAGTTTCTCGCCAGATCTGACGTAAACTAGATGGACTTTTGACAGGAAATTAATTTCTGGGCCACGTTACAGTTGGTGACACGTGCGCATGTGATATTGTATGATTAGAATGAGATAAAGTGATTTTAAAGTGGTTTAGGAAGCATAACGGCATTGGCGCTTGTGAAAACCATTATGATTTTCTTCTTTCACACTTGATAACCCTAGCCCTTGATGACCCTAACTTTTGAACCCACCTCTCTCCAGGGGCGCCCATCCCCCTCTTGCTGCTGGAAGCAGCTTCCCCCTTCCCTGCCCTCCCTTCCCTCTCCTACACCTAAACGGGGATCCGGCATGGATTTATCTACATCGCATTATTATTATTATACGAAAAACTAGCAGTATAACACTAGACATTGACACTCCCACCGCAAATTTATGGAAAAAACCTGGGGTCCGGGATATAACCCCGGAAAATTTTTGAAATCAATAGATGCTCGTAGTGAATTTCAGTGCGTTTTGGACATAAATGACGTAACGCGATTTTGGCACTTTTTTGACCCCCTCCTCCTACGTAACGCAACGTAACAAAAGTCAGACCCCCTAAAATATGACGTAACAACGGGCCGACCCCCTTTTCGTCTTCCGGAAGGTCTTGACAGGCAAAGAAAAGGTCATTCATCCTTAAGACAACTGATAGAAAAATATACAGAGGCAAATAAAACTGTATACATCAATTTCATCGACTACAAACAGGCTTTTGACTCAGTAAAGACGTATCAAAATGGTTTAAAACAAGTCGGGAATAGACAGGGATGCATGCTATCCCCATCTCTTTTCATAATAAGGCGCATCCTAGGGACGACCAGTGAGGTGGATCGGGCAGATCACAGGCGTTGCCGTCCTTCCAAGTCAGCCACTCATACCAGCTTTGAACGGATGATAAATAATAAGATATGGTCAACTACTGTAATCTTGGTGGGAAGTTAGAAGAGTGGTAACAATGCTGGACGATGGAGCAGAAGGTCGCGGGTTCAATTCCCGCAGGAGCCCTAAGGTCGACTCAGCCTTGCTCACTAGAGGGCGGTGGCAAAATGAGGAGCAGCATTAAGCTGCGAGGTAATACGTGGGTCTGGGGGAAAGTAATGGCAATCTACCCTAGGTTAATGGCCTATACCACCCACTTCACTGATTGCCCAGACCGGAGATAAGCGCCAGAACCCAACGCTCGGACTCGAGTACGGGACCTACCTTTACCTTACTGTAATCTTATCCTGCACTTAGTCCTAAAGTTTTAAAGACTGCATTCAACGAATTCAATACATTAAGCGTTTGTTTGTAACAAGCACCACAAGGAAAGATACTTGAGAAATTTGATACACACACACACAAATAGGAATCATCAGTTACATGATGTAGAATGAGGTAATAGTATATAAAAGACACTTCATGTCAAGTTTATTTTACAAGAGTATTAGTAAATAGCAGAATACAACTCAACAAACTCTGACAATGATTGAAGTATTGAAGCAAAATTAAAACATTCTGCAATAGAATACCGGTAAACAAAATTGTAGTAAAGTGCTTTGGAAAATGTTTTTTGAAAAAATAAAATTTAAAATAAACATGTTTAGAAGTGAAAGAACAGAACAGCAAGAGAACTTTTGCCATTCAGGTCTACCAATGATGGCAAAACATGACAAAAACAACGAAATTCACTGTTAACAGCATCGATAAATAGAGAAAACATCACAAATATGTTTCGCAAAATACAAACCCTTGAAAATTTTCATAATTCGAGATCATAAAAGACTTGCTTAATCTACTGACAAAGAGATTTTAAACACCATTGTGCATTGAAAAAAATAACCAACTTGATGAAGATTTTGCGAATGCAAATACGAAAAACCGGCTGCATTTAAATAAACCTTTGAACTAAGTTAGATACAAAATAATGGATTGCATAGGACAAAAGTACAAATGCCCCTGCAGATGTAGGTCTGTGGAATGGTATTTGAAATAATCTGCCTTAAAAAAATTAATTGAACATACAGTAATGCCTCAATAACTTGGACCTCAGAGGACAAGACAAAAGCATCTATATACGCCAAAAGTATGTGTTAACGAGATTTTACTGTAGTTTGATAGAATCCTGCATTAGAGCAATACTTTTCCTCATATGTGACATTTTACTGCACACTTTGAAACTCTGGAATGGATACAATTAACATTGACAAACACCACAAGAAGATACAATTAAAATTAATTAAATTAGCATGGCAGGAAAATGACTCAATGACTAGAAATAATTAAATAATTAATCTAACAATAAAAGAGAATAAAACCCATAAAACAAATCACAACAATATATATATATATATATATATATATATATATATATAAAAGTGAAAGTAGTAGTTTCAAAGTACTATGCACAATAATATCAATTTATGAAACATAAATAGTTTGCATGCCTCAAAAACCTGCTCTTAAAACCGCTACAGTCGTTATTCTACCGATGTTAATACTGTGAGCATAGCAGTTACATATGAACAAGTTCTCTGTAGCTTTATCGATCTCAATATCAACAACTTAAAATATCATCGTTGTGCTAAAATTATCCCTAATAAAATCTTAGAAGGGTCCGTCCATAAAGCACATCATCTTCGAGTGGTCTAAAAAGTGAGACAGTTTGTGACAGAGGGGCAAGGACCACCATGACGTCACACTTTCAGCATGAATAAAACCTTAAATATACCTGATAGGCAGTATAGTAAAAGCGTTTGAGGATGTCTTTTGCTCATCAATGCTTTTTTGCAGGAGATAAATGGAATTTACGTCTCAATTATATTTGTCATTATTGTCGGAAGTCAAACATGAACAAGAAACTCAAATATATTAGATAGAAAACCTGCATGACGTAATTTGTAGATGAAGCTTTATGGGAGGTCCAAGATTTGTGACTGAGAGAGGGGGGTTCAAAACAGTCAAAAATAGTGCAACATACTTTTGTACTTTATGGATGGCCCCAAATACACCCACATTCACTCCATTGCAAACTTTAAACATTCCAAGTCAGTATTGATAACAGTGGTCTAGTGTAAATGCAGATCAAACATCTGCAAAAACAGATAAAATTGACAAGGCTTAGAAAGGAAATATGTTTCCTGTCAAAAAGTTTTAGATTGTCACAAAAGTGGAAAGTGATCAGTCTGAGAAATACTCAGGCAAAAAACATAGCACAAACAAATCAATTCAAAATGGGCCATGTTTACGTGTACATATTGCACTTAACACCTATACCGTAACAGCTTCAAGACTAAGGTTGTTAAAACTGCTGGTATTTAAGAACTGGTTACCGTAACCGTTCACAAAATAATCGGTTAACCGGCCGTTAGCGGTGGCTAGGTGTCTTTCCCATGACTAGCCTTGAAGTAGGCCTAAACTCTAGTAACTCTACTCGACAGGGTCTTGCGCTGCCTACATCAAAGCGCTTTGATGTTGCTGGCGATTGAGTTAGCATCATTTATAGGCTGAATTGAAATTATGGTTAACCGGTCAAGGTTACAAGGACCAGGCCATGCTCTTAGGACTGGTTAACCGCTAACAATCTTATTCAAGACTGGTTACAAAATACCAAACGCCAATCAGCTATTACATATCTCAACTGCAAATTTGAATGCGCTATAGTGGAGCACAAAGACTTGCCTATTCCACACTTTGTTTGACCGCTAACAATTGTTATAAAAGTGCTCTTGACTTTGGTTCTTCTGGTCTTTGCCATGCTGACCGTGCTATAAAAACAGTGAGCATAGCAGTTACATGTGAACAAGTTCTCTGTAGCATTATCGATCTCAATATCAGCAACTTTAAATATCATCATTGTCCTAAAATTATCCCTAATAAAAGCTTCGCAGGGGCCGTCCATAAAGCACGTCATGTTCGAGTGGTCTAAAAAGTGTGACAGTTTGTCTTTATAGCATTGGAAAGCTCTAACTATCACTCGTGACAATAAACAATCAAGCGTTCAGATACATCGGATCTTTACTACCACTCAGTCATGCTGCCCTAGGCAAGCGTGCCTTTTCAGCAGCTGGTCCTGGACTGTGGAATTCCCCAGCAATTTTTCTGCTCTACTAGTGTTCTTCATATCAAGACTTATAAAGCCTGCTTTTTGATGTTGATCGCCAACTGAATGAACTCATACGGATTTGTCTGGTTGTCAACAGTTTCACCTCTAAGCAACCGTTGGCTAAAGCCAGGCCAGCTGCACTGTTGCTATGGCACTATAGAAGTTTAAAGAATGACCATTCGATTGATAACATTCATACCTAGGCAAAACAAGGTAAACGTGAATAATACACAGACCACGTTCAACGCGTTTACATACCTGCATTATTTGCATCAAGATATAAACACCTACAATTATTTTCAGCCCATACTGAAGTCCCTTGGCTTTCTTCAAGTATTTTCTTAGTATAGTCATTACTTGTCCTGTCAATCACTTAGCCCAGCCATGGAACGTCTTCAATTCACCAATCTTATCATCAGTGGTGTAGCCAGGATCCTGGAGTAGGGGGGTTCACAGAGACATTTTTGGGTAAAAGTATTGATGAGCAACAAAAAATCACGCCGTCCTGACAAGCGAGCTCTTTCAACTTTCGTGCATTTTTCTCGATTTCATGATACTACCTCCCCCAACTACTCAACGAATTTCAAATCCCATGACCGCTCCCAGTCTGAATAGGGGGGTCGGGGCCCCTGAGAATGCCAATGTCTATCATAGAAAAATACTGGCATTCTAAAACTCTGACAGATCAATTCAGTGAACAATGATTTTCTCAAAATATCAAAACAAGCACCAATCACATTTTCTCAGAAAAAGCAAAATAAGGAGGGGTTCCACTAATGCACTACATGTTCCAGTAATGTTCTACATGCTGCATGTGATTCAAAATTTTAGAAAAGTTCTGAAAATCATTTAAACACTATATTAAACAAATACCAAAACCGATATTAATAAAATAAAATACTGCAAGTAGAGCAGAAGAAGATAAAAGCAAAATGTCCACAAAATAAAAATAAAACTCCTGTCTTTGATTGCAAAGTACGTCACCATTAAAACAATGTAAAATGAAGTTTGATCTTAAAATCGACAAGTAAATTAATCAACTTGTACACTCAGAGCCGTAGCTAGGGTTTTCGGTGCCCGGGGCAAGATTGATATTTTGCGCCCATAAATTTCGGTGACGACCTTTTTTTTCTGTCGTCATACAGTTTACTTATCCATTTTTCGGACTGATGACCTTTTTTCCCTTTTTTAAAAATTTATTCCGCAGCTAATTTTTTATTTATTTTTTCACATCAAAAATGCGCCCCCCACCGGTCGGCGCCCGGGGCGGCTTGCCCCTCTTCCCCCTAGTTACGGCTCTGTGTAGACTTATGACATCCAAACAAATGCAAAGGTGTTTACAAGCAGAAAAATGTAGATTGGGAAAAAATCATCTACCAGTGAAAAGTGCTGATAAGGAAAACGAAGACTATCACACCAAAAGATTATAAAATTTACAGAGATCGAAGTACCAATACACTATGGTGGCCCTATGGATTGCACATTGGGGTGATCCCCGACTTTTCCCTCCAAGCCAAGGCCTGTGGTTGGACTATACACCAGTTTGATTCATAGTATGGATAAAATGAAATCACATGCATACAACAGGAAATATAATAAAAACAAGCTACAGTACATCCACGATAAACTCATGGCCAAAAAGCATGATACAAAACTGTGAACCACAACAATTTCACGCACACAATATTTTACACATTTAAAAAGTTGTCTGGAAAAAAGCGAAAGTTTGCCAAGTCCAAAAGACAAACATACAACTCTGTGCAAACTCAACTGACTCACTAATACTTGACAATGAAAAGCACTCGTCTGATATGATGTACAGTAATGCTTATCGGGTAAGCACGACAGTATGACTGACCCTTCCGGGCTCTAATTCGGATTCGATTGGATGCGCCATCTGCTGATGCCATGGGCGTTATTATAGTGGCGCCATAGAAGTCAATAACTGATTGGTCGATTGAAATCAGATCATGCCAAGAAAGAAGAAAGCACGGCTGTTCAGTGGATGTACAGAAAACCAGAACTTAGTATCGATCCGAGGGCTCATAATGGCTTGGCTGGAAGAGGTGCGGTGCTGTCGGCCTGCTGACCCTCCACGTCAATGTCGAGAAGAGGTCGACACTGACCGGACAGCCAAGGAGTGCCGAGAGATGGCGTCGCGGATCGCTTCGTGTGACTGATGCCGCTGTCTTCGCTGCAGCCGCTCAGGGCGTCGAGCGGCGTCGCTCGGCTGGCGCGCTGCGGGGAGTCGTGGCTCGCGAGATGAACGGGAGAAGCTCTCTTGAGGATTCCGGCGTGTGGCCGCGGACGTGCGATGATGTCGAGGGTGACCGGGCGCTCGGCGATCGAGCCGTGCAGCTGGCTCTGTCGCTCCTGGCTGGAGGTTCGACGCTGAGGAGGCGGGCAGATGGGACTGGGAATACCTGAATGGCAGCGAAGACTCTCGGGCTGGCCTCCTTCCGAGACGTCGTGGTGAACGCCGGCCTCTGCGCCCGGCGTGACCGAAGGCGAACAGCGATTGACGTAGACCGACGGACTTCTGTGTGCGGTTGCGGTTTCGAACTTGACTTCGGTTTCGAACTTAACGTTGTAACGCTGAGGGGTCGATTTGGGCGTAGTCCAAGGCGTTTCGAACACGGAACTTGAATCGGAAAGTTGTCTCTGATATTCAACAAACGCCTTGTCCGTCGATGGGGACAACGAAATCAATGCCAAGTTGTTCTCGTTTCCTTCGTCGATTGAACTCCTGTGCGGGGACTGGCTGCCAAATGAATAAGAGGTTCCTGAAAAAGAAGGTGTTGTCCATCGACTTTCGGCAGACGGCGTTGTTCTGCGGCTTTCGGCAGATGGTGTCGTCCTACGACTCTCTGCCGATGGCGTCGTTCTTCTACTGTCGGCAGAAGGCGTCGTTCTGTTGTCACTAGAGGGAGTCATGCGGCTGTCCGAAGAAATCGGGAAGGCGTCGTAAGAAGATTCCGAAAACTGCATCGGGTCAAAGTATACGCTCGGACGATAGCGCGTCTGGTAGCCGTGATATGCGTTGAGAGCTGCACCGCTAGGAGTTGAGATCTGGCTTTCCGGGGGGCCAGAATCAGTTTCGCTGTGAGCAAATAGTCTGGTGTCCCGTATCGCGGTCCGGTGCCGATGTCGCGACTGGAACGGAGTTCCGTGCGGAGTGGCGGCGGTCACGTTCTGCAGGTTGGGATGGATGCCGGTGGTGTTTGCGACGCGGATGTCAAATCCCGCGCCGACACCCGCCAACATGGCCGCAACGTTATAAAAGACGCAGTCGTTTCTACGCCTGGTGGAACGCCGTTTTGGAGTTTCGCTGCTTTCGTACACACTCAGATTAGATGACATCAATCCAGAACTTGCCATTCTCATTGCTGATTCATTCAGGCATTCAGGCCATTCGTCATCCTCAAAGTCTAAACAGACATTTAAATGATAAGATCCTGCAAGACATTCACTTACATACAGTGTTGGAGTTGCTGGGGGGGGGGGTTGAACCCCCCACTAACTTTGCAACCATTTGCAACTTTGTAACCACAAAAATCGCATATCGGGTACATGCAGTCTCTGTCATTAATTGAATTTCAGCCCTCAACCCCGCCCCCCAGCTCAAATTTCACAACTCCAACACTGCTTACATAAACACATGTCAAAGATATCTAAACATAAACAGTATACAATAGAACCTTGTTATAACATACTTAACGGGTCTGTAATATTTATTATGTTATATCCAAGGTACATTATATCCAATACCCTCCATTATGATAGTGCATCAAATGGAAAGTACACAGCAGTACATTACAATTGAGTACCAGCATACATTATAACTGAGTCCGTTATATTGAAGTTCTACTGTACATTAATTTGAAAAAAAATAATGACTCACTCTTTTATCAGAAAATTTGCCAGGCTATGCAAACATTTACATATGCTGCCTACTGTTTAGCATCAACTGAACAGGGTTTTTTGAAGGTTGTAAAGTCAATTTGATGATATTTATTTCTATGTGTAATGAGTTGTACAGGGGAGAACTATTTAATTATTACCAGTAAATAAAAATGCATATAAAGTCTTATGAAAGTGCTGTAAATCAGAAATGCAGGTCCACAACAATGCAGTGCGAAAGAAGAAGCACTAAGATGTGAAGCTTATTCGCTATTTTCAAAGAACTGCTGCTGTACAGCCAAACTGGAAATCGCCAAAATAATGGTAAATAGACCAAATTTCCTAGAAAGATTTATTGAACAGGTATTGATAGATTCACTAAAGATATCACAGTAAGGTGCATCAAGGAAAATGTCAGACACAAAGACTGCAGCGATATGTTGAAAAATTGGATAAGATTTGGTGTGCCATCGGCTGATGCCCTAGGCAGTGGCGTAGCCAAGATTTCCGGAAGGGGGGTATGATTTCCAACTCCAAAAAATCTTGACAAGCAAAAAAGGTCGTCATGTCACTTGCCAGTGCCGATAAGCAAAAAAAAGATTGCCACCTTACTTAATCACGCTGCTTGATCTACAAAATGTTTTGGGTCCGGGCAGCCAAGGGCAAGGGGGGTTTTAACCCCCAAAACTGCGTTCGAAAATAAAAAATGTGTGAAATACAATGAAAAAATCTTCGGTCGGGCACCCAAGGGAGTTTTAACCCCCAAAACCCTCCTTGGCTACGCCACTGGCCCTAGGCATTATGATAGTGGCAGCATAGAAGGTGATTGATTGAAATTGGAAGGGTTTCATCAAAAGATCCATGCAGATTGCTTTTTCAAAACAGCAGTGTTTCAATAAATGGTCTCTTACTCATTGTAAAATTCCAAACGATGTCACTGCAATGCTAAATAAGAAATTAGTTGAGTTGATAACTAAACAAATCAAAGTGTCCCCTGAAATCCTGAAATAGATCCTAGAACAGGAATTTCCCACCAAGAAAGAAAAATCCTTAACCGGACGTAGTTCCGTACCCATTTCCTGCAAAGCCCCGATGTTCGAATGTCCCCCGCCTCCGGGACGATGGCGCAGCGGTTTGTCTAGATTCGCTCCTTTGCTGCCGTGATTATTAAGTCCCGGTCGCTGGTGGAATTCCTGTTGAACACTACTAGGACCCCAGGTCCCCTTGCCTTTGCTGCCATCTGCTGGATCTAAAAGAAAAAAATTCACACAACAGAAATACATCCAGTAGAACTTCAATCAATCAATCAATCAATTTATCTATCTATTTATCTATCTATCTAGTGAATGCAGTCACCGCAGCAGTGTCCAGCCAGGCCATCACTCTGTCTCAGTATGTTATGAAGCAGCTGAAGTGGGTCGCAATTCCAAAAAGTTTGGGACGCTATAGGCCCTATAGTACTTTTTTGAAATTACCGGTAATCTTATTTTGCAATAACGCAAGGAAAGCGTATTGAGACCATTTTGCTCTTAAACTCCACTAACAATAGGGAATCTCTGTCCAAAGCTAGAAGCTACCTGGCGGTTAAGCGATTTTGCCGTACAGAGGGCGGGAAGATAGCAGAGCGGTAACAACGTTGGACGATGGAGCAGGAGGTCGCGGGTTCAACTCCCGCAGGACCCCCTAAGGTCGACTCAGCCTTACTCGCTAGAGGGCGGCTATAACATCAAATTGAGGAGCAGCGTTCGCTGCGAAGTAAAGCGCAGGCCTAGACGTTTGGCTGGCAACCTACTTTAGGTTAATGGCGTATATGCCACCTGCGTCGCTGTATTCCTAAGAGACTGGAGATCAGCACCCGCCCCAAAGCTCGAATTCGGGCATGGGAAAACTTTACTTTTTAAAACTTTTTTTGCCGTACTCATAGGATTTTTAAGACGCGTAACAAAGGTATGATAATTTTCAAAAAATTTCTATATCTATTTCTCTTATTTAGTCTTATTTGGCAAAAATAGGAATAATTCTGCCTAATATATATATATATATATATATATATATATATATATATATGTTACAGTCAAAGTGTGAAATCAGGCAATGTTGACATTGCCTGAAACTTTAGGAAATGTCGACATAAGCCGTTTCACTCGGGCACTGTCGACATTGACTGAAAATGTTTAGGCATTGTTTAACAATGCCTGAAATTTTTGCCCAATTTTTATACACACATTTCCTGGAAATCTTTATCTGTGATGGAATAGCATAATAAGTTTAACTTGGACTTAAGAAGATCTGAGGCTTCGCTGTCAGGGCCATATTAAGGCTGAGGGGCTGTTCGCTGTATCCCTATAGCTGTGAATAACTGCGGAAGTCTTTTTCAAGGTGTCGCCTGTTGGATCTTCGCTGTTGAAGTGTCAACAACTGGGCCAACTGGATTGAAATTTGTCCAGTTTAAAAAAATACATCTTTCCATTCAGGCATACAACGCTCTCCGTATAATGCCATGTTTGGTTGTGAACCGCGAATAGGACTCTGATCTCTGCAACTTCCAAACGTTCTAGATAGACTGATATCGGAAGATGATCTTAACAATGCGCTTCAGAGTTTCGCAAGTGATGCAAACGTAAACGAAGGTGAAGGTCCCTCATCTAGTTTTACGGTTAGTCACAGTTCAACGTCATTTTCAGTTCCGGCTGCTGAAACGTCTGTGACTGCTTCTACATCACCTGCAACCACTGAAACAGCTTACGCTTATTCACCTGCTGCAGTGCTGCGGATCATACCACAGCCAGTCACAGTACAGCTTCATCGCGAGCTACAACGGTTGAAGAACAGGCGGAAACCACTAGTAAACAGCAAGCATCAGATTTCATAGATCACCTGCATGATAGTATACAGTCTCATCGCAAGAGGGCTCGAGAAGGTTTAGTGAAGCAAGCTAAACGAATGGTTTTGCGTAGTAGAATAGAATTTGCAGCTGGAAATCCTGGTGACAATGTTACCGTCTCTGTTCCATTAGTTGATCGAGGACGTGGCGACCCTCGTAATATCATGGGTGTCATTCTTGATCGTAACTGCAACGACATGTATCGTATAGCTTTTAGAGCTGGTGTTCTACAAGGCGGTATATAACGAAATCAATTTGATTTGTGCACCCAGATACTGCTAAATGAAGATGATGTCATGGCACACAGCGAGATTTCATTGAGGGCTGCTGTTCAGTACGAATCAAGAGTGGCGGTCAGGTTTTGCAAAATGCAATTGTGTAAGGGTTCAAAAAGTGTGAAACAAATCGTTGTAGATGTTTCAAAGCTAAACTGAAATGCAATAGTCATTTGCCATTCAAGTTTAAGTTGCTGCAATAAGAACTTTTAAATATTAGCCCGTTTTATATGACTGCTTTTCCTTTAATGCATTAGAACCTTATAAAGTTTTAGTTTACTTCATTAATGTTGTAGAACTGTTTTATATGACTGCTTTTTCTTTATTGCGTTAGAACCTTATAAAGTTTTAGTTGACTTCATTAATGTTGTAGAACTGTTTTATATGACTGCATTTTCTTTATTGCATTAGAACCTTATAAAGTTTTAGTTGACTTCATTAATGTTGTAGAACTGTTTTATATGACTGCTTTTTCCGTTAGAACCTTATAAAGTTTTTTGGAATTCATTCCTTTATTGCATTTGAAGTTTTTACAGTTGTGTATAACTTTTTCTATTAATGCCTGTTTTTATTTCATTTGAACCTATTAAAGTTTTGCACTTATTAAGGTTTCAGAACTGTTTTATGTTACTTATTATGCTATTCCATCACAGATAAAGATTTCAGGAAATGTGCGTATAAAATTTGAGCAAATTTCAGGCATTGTTAAACAATCTAACAATTTCAGTCAAAAAGTGAAATAATTCATTGCCTAAAAGTTTCAGGCAATGTCAACATTGCCTGATTTCCACATGACTGTTATATATATTATATATATATATATATCATATATTTTATATATATGCCATATTTTCATTTGAAAAATTCAGAGATCTTGTTATGCCATTTATTCAAAACTCAGAAGATTCTTTTTAACTAACGTTCGCCAGACGGCATAATGCATTTTTTATATTACATGCTATGATTAGGGTCACAGCATGTTACAAAGCCACGGTACAAAAGAAGTGGGCCACAGTTCGAAAATGTTAGGGAAACCCTGGACTAACCTACCACCAGCATTACTATACATATATATATATATTCTTTCAACGCAAAACAGAACAAACATGACAAAACTGAATAAAACATAAATACTGTACACAAACTTCTGATAACTGTTACAAATATTATTGACAAATAACTACTGCATCCAACCAATGGGAACTAATCAATTATGCTCAAAATACCAATAAGAAATTTCGTGAACTTGCATCCTCCATTTCCGTCAAAAATTCTGGAGAACAGCATACCCAGTTATCTAAGATGCTTAACATATCAGTTAAAAAAGCAGCTAACAAATATTTCACATAAACATGAATGTTTATACTGTTTCATCCTTTACTCAGTTTTGTCACTAATGTCTAGTCATTATAAGTAACGAATTTAAAAGACCATAATAATAATAATAATAATAATAAATAATAATAATAATAATAATAATAATAATAATAATAATAATAATATTGCTCTACCCTCGTGTCAATGCAATCAACTTCTATTTATACAGTTTAAATTCTCGGAATTTTTTTTAGAAAATCTGATTTTACTCTCAAACAAAAAATGTAGCATCAATCACAAAACTGTTATCCTTAATCTATCAAATCTATCAAATCCACGTGCATAATCCATTACAATTGTATCAGTCTTACATCCAGCTGGCCGCATGCTTAGAAGGTTACGAGGAGAGGCTGGAGGGGTTGGCATGAGAACGGCCTGATTGGTGCTAACTTCATTCAGAGCAGTCTGAATCATGGGCAGTCCAAATTTGGCGTCATGCCTGAGGCCTCCACCGTGAAGCAGATCTGAAAAATACATCAGACGGCAATCAACAGAAAAAAAGAAATATCATCTCCGTTCCAAAACACACTGACTAAATGCAGTGGCGGCTCCACAGGGGGGCCCGTGCCCCCTATTGAGTGCCTGGCACCCCAGTGACTCCCTGTTGGGACCCTATACTTAATACTACATACCTAACAACAAATGGTTGGCCCCATGATTAGAAGTTGCCACCCCAACGGCCCTCCCACTTGCCAAATCCTGGAGCCGCCACTGACTAAATGTATCACACAAGGACAAATAAACACAATACCTTTGTAACTCTTAGCATATGTTGCACATTAGAAGCAACATACAAAGTACTATCAACAACAAAAACAATGACGATGATGACAACAACAACAGCATAGTTATGCAGCAGAACTTTGTCATAACGGACTCGGTTATAACATATACTTAAATAATGTACCACAACGTACGGTCCCATGTGAAGTGCTAACGCATTGGATGGCATTGGACGTAACATACCTTGGACATAACATACCATGTTTGTAGACCCAAACAAAGTTCTACTGTAAGTTTCTGTAGCAACGTTTCTGATGTTCAAAACTCAAAGCATCAACCAAAAGTAGTCCAATTTCAACCCACAAAAGTTCAGGTCAATTCCAGAAATAGAGCAAAGTGGAAAACAGAAAGTTGGAGCGTGAGGGAAAAGCCGGATGGAAGAAATGCCACATGCCTAGATTTCAAAACACCCAGTTTCATTGGAACAGTAAAAAAAAGTAATAATAAAACCAATAAAAATACAAAGCTCAAAACAACATATAAGTATGATTTTTACTGTGAACTTCAGAAAGCTAGTAGACAATTGAAAAACAAATCCGCTGCGGCAGACGAAATAATAAGTCAATCAAAAAAATAAGACAAATTCTCGCCATCAAACACGCCTTTCTGCAGCATTCACACCTCTGTCAACATCGAACACAGCGTTAAAGTTTGAGGGAAAAATCGCGGAAATACCAGCGGACTCAGAAACCGCCTTGAACGGACCGGAGGACTTGAGCAGCTTCAGTCGACTCTTGCGGAACTTCCCTTTTCTCTTCTCGACCATCGGCTTGCTCAGCATCTGCTGTAGGATCATGATGTTGAGCTCGCGCTCGACCAGCTCCACTTCCCTTTCGGCGAGCTCCTGCTCGCGCTGACGCAGGAAGTCCTCCTGCATCTTCTGCTGGAGAGCAGCCCTGTTCAGCTCATCTTCCGTGAACGCAGTTCCTTAAAAACGAACGAGACAGAGCATTCACAGACCAGTGACCAGGATTCCGGAATGGGGAGGTGGGGCACATCAACATTTTCAGATTTTCAGGTGAAGAATTTATTCTTGACGATCCAAAAAAACGTTGTGTCAAGCTCCAGTGCTTTGAACTTTTTTCAATAATTCTCGTACTACAACCCAAATTACTGGTACTCAACGGATTTGCACAAATCCCACAACCGGTCCCAGCCCAAATAGGGGGGGGGGCTAGACCATCCTGTTGCATCACCAATGTTACAGATCAACTGAACTCAGGGAACACCGAGTTTATTTATTATTACACTAACTACTGACAACAACTCTCCAATATTTCCCATCTGGGAATTCTTCAGCCAATACTGAATCCCATCCATCTGATAGCTTACAAGTATCAATTAAGAGTCCAATGCTTCAGAATTTTCTGTTGAAAACAAAATCATAATCAGTGAGAAATTTGAGAAAATTCAATTAAATATTTGGGCTCAACTAAGATTCTACTACTTTTGTTTTCAGAGCGCAAGTATTACAAGCAATTCACAGCGGTTTACATCTCCAGGTAAAATATAAGGGCTACACAGCTATGTCCAGCTGGTTGAATATTCAATGTGTCACTTTCAGTATGTGGAAAAGAACACTTAAGTGTTGGAAAGTGGAAAGAAACATAGGAACTGGTGAGTGTGGGGGGGGGGTGGATGGCGGAGCAGTGGTGGAATTCTTGCCAAGCAGTCGCAAGGTAGGGAGTTTGAATCTCACCCTAGCAGCCACTGTGCAATTAACTTGGCAGCAAAGATGAAAGCAGCAAAGTTGTTCATTCCTATTGGTCTGTGAGGAAGGCCAGGGGGAAACCACCGCACTAATCTCATCCACGGATAGTGCAAAGGCCAATTGAAACCGCCTTAGGACAGAGAAACTACCACCACCACCACCACCACCAACACCCACCACCACGACCATCACCACCACCACCACCATCATAATATAAGCAATAACTGCAAAACACGAAACTGCCAGCGATACACTGTTGCCGCATTCCTTGCTCGTTCGAGCGGCCGCATGATTTAAAGGCCATGAAAAGGATCACATTTGCATCTGTATTGGCCAGTTTCACATTTTCACCACCTTTGTGTTTCTCCATCTCCAAATTTCTCACTCCTCAGTCTACGCCAAAATGGCGATCAGTTCAGGAGGAAAAAAAATGCCCACGAACCCTATTAGGACAAACAGTATCTTGTTTCCCAGCATGGGTTAGTGTCAAAAAACCCAGAAGAGTAGCAGCTAGATATCTTGCTGACCTCGATACAAAGCACAAATTCGAAAAGGTCTGGTCACAGTTTACACCGAAAATTCTGCTGAGTCATGGACTTAGATTGTGGTCTGATACAATAATAATCCGGCCCAGATTAAGGGACTGACTGCAGTCAAAATCCCGCATAGGATTAGACGACGATGGCTCAAAATTATAGAACTCCAAATAGAAATCTGAAGCCCAACTGATTACTTGTTTTATTAAAACGTACAGCAACACACCAGAACAACATCGCATTGGAAAAATTACGTTCGAGCACGGACATAAATAGGATTTTCGCGTGAGCATGCGCACACACACACACAAACACATATACACACAAACACACAGGGACCAGCATCAAAGCCAAATGTTGTATTGTATTGTATTGTGTGTGTGTGTGTATGTGTGTACTGACACATCCACATTCTCATATTAAGTGCCTATGTTGAACAATAATAATTAATTCAATTTTTCATTTAATAATCGCCTTAATATATTAATATGTCTGTCATTTGACAACAGCACATTATTTTATGCTACAGAGAACGTCACAATGTCTTTTCTGCAGTGAATTCAAACCACACAAGCAATGTTTTATCCTCAAGGGGCGTTGCAGGGTTCCAGATTGTGTGGGGAGGGCCATTAATATATTTGGGCAAATATCTCCGACAAGCAAAAAGGTAATCAAGGAGTTCTTCACACATTCGTATCTGTTTGTGCTACCTACCCCACACCAAATTTCTCAATGATTTTCCACAAATTCTATGACCAGTCCAAGCCAGAATAGGAAGAAGGCCAAAGCCCCTGGGCTTGAACTACATGGATGCATTCTACGTATCAAAATACAGAAAATAAAATAAGTAAGCATCATTAATATAATTAAAATTAATGAATAATGCAACTGGTCAACAAATCTGTCTCAGTCTTTTGGCAACAGCTACTCTTGCCCCGCAGGAAAACATTGTAAGCAACAGAGGACAGAAGCAAATTTCCCGAGAAGTTTCATTTCAATATATCGCGGCACTCACACTACCCGGTAATAATACTCGTGTGGTGTAAAGAGCAGGGCGCGATTTGTAGGGGATGGGGAGGGAGAATCTTCCTTCCTCCACTGCCCAACTACATCCCCCACAGCTACATCCCCCCAGTGCTACATTTCCCCAACAACTACATCCCCCCAAGCTCGACATGTTCCCGCCCCCACTGCTCCAGGTCACAAATCGCACCCTGGTAAAGAGTCAATACATAAAGAGATTTTGTGTAAAAATACAGTACCTGTTCTCTGGATCTGAGCTCCTCGAACATCGATTCAATTTCGTGTCTCCAGTCGTCCTGCATTGTGTGAAACGACTCGTGCGGTGTTTGAACAAACGACGAAAGACTTATTTCGTCCAGGATCTCGAGAATCTCACCAAACAGAGGCCTTTCGTGAGGCTCGGGATTCCAACACTCTAGGATACATGCAAATGAATATACATAAACTGTGTCCGGAAAAAAGGAACCCCAAAACATATTGCAATAACTACCTCAAATCTGCACCGATTTATGGACAAAATTTTAAGCACATAAAGAGACAACTATTTGTGTCATTAGTGCAAAATTTTATTAGAATCCGTTTATTCGTTTGAGCGGTTTGTAACTTCTGCAGTCAACTGTTGCAGATTACAGTTTTCTGCCTATTCATTGACTGGCATCATTTTTTACGTCATTGAGTGTGTTGACAAACAAACAAAATGTTTTCAAATGAAGATCATATTCAATTACATTCTATAATAATATTGAAATATTGAAATGAGGCCTGTAATAAACAATAAACAATAATTGACATTGGTTTAACTATTTAACTAATTATATTATCAAAGGGTTCCTTTTTTCCCCAAACACAGTGTACCGGTATATGTACACACACAAACACACACGCGCACGCACACACACACACAGGTAAATCACTATAAATATTAAAATCCTGATATATAAATTGCAATGGCAGTCTGTCCCAGGTGACACAAAGAAGGGGATGGCAAAATTATCTGCATTGCCTTCACCTTACTAATTGATTATTTTATTTACAAATTTCGATCATGTTAACTGACGAACAAATCGGAACAATTAAGGGTTGGGTTTGAGGGAGCATCTGGGAGTGCGGGGGGGGGGAGGCGGCACCTATGACAAAGCTCAAGTACGCCACTGGTAAGAAGTCATATCTATGTTCATGGATGGTCAATATGATGATGATGATGATGATGATGATGATGATTATGATTATGATAATAATAATAATAATAATAATAATAATAATAATAATAATCATGAACTGATTATGGTGGCATATTGTACAAGTACTACTAGGACACCTTACAATTAAAAATACAGTACTCGTACATCTGACAACAACCAATGTTCTGGGTAACTGCGAAATATAATGAATTCAAAACAGATATTGCAACATCTAAGCTTGCTTTAAGATAGTCAGGCAAAACGTAAGCAGAACTAATTGTGTATTCAACAAAACAACAGAAGAGAGGAAAAATATATGCTTTTTACACTACGTTATATAACATTACGATTTCCAAAGGCAACACAAGGGTCGTCTTATTACAGTAGGTGTTTCATTGGTAGCCAGCAATGTCATTTTCTCTTTCCAGTTTGGCTTTTTTTTAATCGTGCATTGTTCTCATCGCACGGAGAACTCCAAGTCTGAATATTTCATTATTGGACCAACAGACACATGACACGAAAGAACAGGTGTTATTACAAGTGATGGCTTATGCACGGTTGAAGAAAAACGCCTGTAAACACGTGACCTTACTCACAGATACAGTGCTATATTACATTGGATGGGATGGTTCTAGCTAATCACTGGACACGTACGTATCCTGCCAAAATACATCCCAGCGTAGTTGTTCCCTACAGAATACTGTCTTTGATAGCTCCGTTCCTCTACAGGATCATTAAGCCCTTGCACAAGATGGGGCTCTCAGATCGGTCGGGGATTCTCGCAGAACGGGAAACCAAATTAGAACATCAATATGGCCAACGACCCGATGACCCTTTGGCGATCGTAAACGGGCAGCGCCGTTAGCTGAGAACCGTGAAGAACGCCGGCGCCGCCAAAAAGACTCGGAAAGCGCGAGGCGACGCGAGTCAACGAGTGCAGAGTCAGCAATTATTAAAACAAAAGCCCATGAATCATTTACGCTGAAGAGTAATTGACGACGCTTGCAGTCACGACAGCAATAAACTAACGACATACAACACGCAGAAACACGAAACCCACTCAACGATCAACAGCTCAATGTCTCTTTAAATAAGAAAATTAGCTAAAAAATAAAATAAAATTTGTACGGTAATCCGGAATATACGAAAACTATTACTAAACGACTACAGTAGAATTTCATTATGTTTGATAGTGCAAGAGATATTGAATACATGTGTAATTTTCTGAATATACAAGTTATATGCCTGTGTAAAATTTTTCATCTTTGTGCTTAGGTAGTTAATAGTTCTGTTTGCAATGTGTCTTTTACTTGTCTTTTGCTGCAGCAAGTGTGAAATAAAGATATATGCAACGGACTCGCTTATAGCGTATATTTGGTTGCAACGCACCGTAATGTATGGTTCCGTGTGAAGCGCTATCATATTCGATGGTATCAGATATAACGTCCCTCGGATACGATAAAATATATTTTACAGACTCACTCAGTACGTTATAAGGCGGAAGATGGCAGAGTGGGTTACGTGCTGGAGCGTCAGGCTGACGGAGCGGGTTCAAGCCCCGTTAGTGGCCCTAGTGGCTTTCACACAGGCAGTAATGCCTTCTAAGCCACTTTAAATCTTGTTAAGTTTTTAAAAGTTTTTTCAAGGAAGTTTTACAGTAGAAAACTTGTGGTGGCCACTTACTTTCGAGGAGACTTCTGAAGGCGCCTGGACAGGTCGAGGGAATTGGAAGGGTGAGCTTGTTAACGGCAACGCCATAGGCAACGGCCAAGGCATCAATGCCCTTGTACGGCGTTTCACCTGTCAGTAACTCCCAGACCACTACACCATAACTGAAACAACCACACAGAATTTCTACTGCACTCAAAGTTATGTCAACTGACAAAGATTAACACAGTGTCGCAAAAATTGGAGTATTGCAGTAGTTCAGCAGTTAGTCAGTCGCAATGTCCAGGTTTAGAATTTCAGTCATTGCAGCAACAAAAACAAGAATAAGGGGGCCGTCTATAAAGTACCGGTATGTCACACCATATTTTCTACAGTTTTTCCCCTCCCGTTGTCACAAACTGTCACACTTTCTTAGACTCCCTTCCCACTAGAACGTGACATACTTTCTGGGCAGCCTCTAAAGTTCAAATCTGTTGCAGTTCTTTGGCACCAAGTCAGACTTTCAAAGTTTTTAACTGGAATTTCTTAAAACATGTTCTTCAAAATGTGCACAGTCTTTTGAATCTTAATCACTTTCGGCTTTCACACTGTTGTGCTCCTTCCCTTCCTCAATAGGATTTCGAAGACCACCACGCCTGCTGTCTGTCGGTCTCATAAGATATAAGAAAACCGTAACCCGGTCAAGTCGACCAAAGACCCTTTGCAGTCACACAATCTATCACAGCACGACACCTTAGCATCGTCTCCTCAGATGCCTTTGAAACTTTTGAGTAACAGCGCCATCTAGCAAAGGATTCATATTGAAATTTTGGTTTTGTCAAGCGAGTGATAGATGCAGTCGACTGCAAAACCAAAGCAACGCCATTGGTCCCCAGCTTCAGCCGACCGATCCATCAACCCCTTTGATTCGGGCAAAAGCTTACATCCGTGAACTGGGGTAATAATGCCCGGGCTTTTGGATTTCATCCGCCTCAGTGTTAATTACTGCCACAAGACCGGAAAACGTTTGACACCTCAAAAACAGTTTCATCCGTTTAACCCATCGAAACCACTTAAAAATATTTCTATATAGAAATCTAATGGATGCCAGACTTTCTTGAAGAAAAATTAGCTTAAAAAGTAGTTTGCCATTTGCTGATAGTTTCAGATATATTAGATACAGCCCAAATCTCATTACACTGGCCTTTTCCTTTTAGTAACTCCTTATAAAACACTCATCAATCTGCTTATACTGAACACCATTCAACAGAAACCGTCCTTGCATACATTTATGACAAACTCCTCACTGCCATTGGATTCAACAAGTTACTGGCCTCTGTCTCATTGATCTCTCTGCTGCTTTTGATACAATAGATCATAAAGTTCTACAGAAACATCTTTCCCTCTGGTTTGGAATATCTTCTATAACTCACTGCTGGTTTTCAATCGTATCTCCAGCCTCAATCCATTCAAGTTTTCAAGATACCTTTAAGGAGAGACTTAAAACATGGTTATTCCGCACGAGTTATCTGTAACTTTGTAATGTGTTCAAGCAGTTTGTTTGAACGAGTTACCACATTAATCAGTACATTAATAATAATAATAATAATAATAATAATAATGATAAGTTTCATGCCTTGATCAAACTTCATTACTCTTTGACCTGCCTCCCAATATCACTCGAGCGACAATGTTTAGCACCGACTGCAGCCAGCTCAGTTGACTGTTGGGGATGCCAATTTGTAACTGGATTTTTCAGACCTTTTTCCATCATTGTCTGTCCAACGAATTTGAATTGCCTTTACTTTGTTATAAGTTTGCAACAGTTTTTGCATGTTCTTTTCCTTACCAGGATTTCTTGGTTAGTTTTTTCTCTCTGACCATGGTATCTTCAACATGCCCCTCAAGAACAACATGTCCACCACTTACAATTTTTTCTTTATTTGTCTAGAAATGATCAATGTCTCTGATCCATATAACAAGACTGACCAGACAGCAGCAGCAACATTAGTATAATCATCATCATCTCTATTGTCATTATTATCATTGCAAGATACCATTTGGCATTTGAAATACACTGATTATAAATTGATATTATGGAAATTTTTATAAATTAAAAAAGCTAACACATTTGCATCATTGCATATACACTTTACTTTTTAATAATATTAATAAGCAAATAAACTGTAATCAAATACAGTACAATAAAATCCTAAGAAAAGAGGAAAACAAAATGTTTATGCTTTTCAGAAAAAAACTTAAATTAACTGAAAAAGCATTTAAGATTTGGGCAAATCTGACAATTTCCCTGCATGTTAGCATTGTTGCTGTCTCCTAATAAAATGCAATTTTCAAGATCAACCCCTGGGATATCAAGATGAGTGTTTTTAATATTGCATGTCTGTCAAACATCAATACAGTACATTTAATAATGATGCATGTGGTGCACATGGAAACTGAACAGCTGGCACCGTAAAATCTCGAGTATAATGTGGACTTTTTACTCAGAATTTTCCATAAAGTCAGCAGTGCGTATTATATTCATATAATAACGAAATTAGATACATTACTCCTCATTTCCCCAAGAACTTAATTTTACCTGCACTTTCCTTAGCGTTTAGCACATAATTTGAACAGCAAAGCAGGTGACATTAATGAAGAAGAGAGAGGAGAGGAAGAGAGAGGAGAGAGAGAGAGAGAGAGACAATATTTAGGGAGATGGAGAGGGGACAACAACTTGGAACAGCATTAATGAATCTATTGACACCTCAGCCTATTGTTGGTACAGTGCCAGGACAGTGACAATGCAAAGTGTATGCTGTCAGAGGGAGAGGAAGAGATGATAAGAGACAAATCCAGATGCCACTGCAGCCCACCTCAGCCTAGATTTAATGACAGTCTAACAGCAGTATCTCTTTCTAATATGATACAAGGGTACACATTCTCCCATTCATTACAGTTAACACAGGCTTAGGAAATTCTAGTGCTAAAAATCTCTTAACATTTCACAACATTCACAGTCCTGTCAACAATAGCTAAGTTTACTGGTGGTCAAGTAAAATGTTACTGAGTGTGGAGATTTAAGGAAGCACAGTTATATCCATGAAAATCAAGTTTAACTTTTGATTTAGATTATGGAAAGCTGTGTGCATTATACTTCTGTGCACATTATACTCAAGATTTTACAGTATATTGTCGTTAAGTATAAACTGGAGTGTGACAACCCTTTTCTCATGCCACTAGTCGCAGTGGTGCAACCAGGATCCCGGAATGGGGGTGGGGGGCACATCAAAATTTCAGGCAAAAAATCTTGACCCAAAAAGAGTCATGTCAAGTTCCAACTGCTATCATTCATTCTCATCATACTACCTACCAGACCCAAACTACTCAACGATGTGGCTATACCAATGATTCATTGGTAACTTGGCATAGCATGAGGAGAGACAACAAATGCAGAAGGTTCGGGGACATTCCAATCATGCATGCAATGAAAAAGAGCAGAGAAAAACATTCAAGCCCAACCCTGGATATGTGAAATTTTTATAGCCCAACCACATCTGGAGAGCACCCTAATATTTTACTGGTAAAATATGGTCATCCAGATTCTAATAAACATCCAAAAAGTCTAAAGAAATTGTACATGGAGCAAAAACCTATCCAAGCCAATCCAATGCCACCCAACATATTTCCAAGCTTTCTTCCAACTTAATGACTATTTCAACTGTAGAATAGGAACCTATGAATAAACAACTAATATGGTATCTGCTTTCGAAAGAGCTGTAGAATTCACGAGATTTTACTAACTTACTTATTCATATCCTCAAGTCATGCTGATTGATAGCCGTGCAGTAGGTCAAGTTAGCGATACTGCTTACAATACGGAACATGGGTTTCAATTTTCTGGAAGCATGGATTTCCATTTCCAAGAGCATTCATGCCTCCAGCAATGGCTTGGCAATGATATTATGTCTTTACTCGAATACATAATCACAGTCACATATATCTTCCATGAGGAGACGACTTTTATTGCAGACATTATGCAGTTCCAAGTAAGTGCTAAACAATAATTTGCCTAACAAGTCAGTGCACATCATTTGGTTATATACAGCACAGCAAAATAGTAATAATAATAATTATAATTATTATTATTATTATTATTATTATTATTATTATTATTATTATTATCATATTATCATCTTTAAAGATTAGATATAGATAGCACCTAGACCAAAATCAACTGCATAGTACAAAATCACAGCACAGTAAATCAGGGACATGTCAATATTTCATTGGACATTAATGCTGTTACTAAATTTTGTGAACGCATTCCAGCTACCAAGTTTGAAACATGAGAATACTGTGAGACAAATACTGGTAAAGAATTTGGCCTTTAAAACAAAGCTATTTGTTCATTAGTTCTGCTTCAAAAACTTCTTAAATTTTCTCGTTTTACCAAAAATGTAATAATTTCAAAATTTTCCAAAAATCACAAATATAAACAAAAGTTTTTACGGTAATCCAGTTGAGTTAGACAGATCATAAGCATTCATTACAGATAGATCATGAATATACAAAATGTAATATGCATGTCCAAAAATTATGACTACCTACTCACCTCCAAACATCACTGGCCTTAGAAAACATCGAGTTCTTGATAACCTCGGGTGCCATCCATGCGTATGTACCAGCTGCGCTCATGCACGTCGTGTGGTGAGCCTCACGAGCGAGGCCAAAGTCGGTAATCTTCAAGACTTTGTGCTTCAAGTCATCGTCTTCAAAATAATCCTGAAGAAGAACTGAAAGCAGAACACAGACACAGATGACGTCATCATCAATCAACAACAACAACAATACAGACTTTAATTAAACTTGACAAAATTCTTTTTACAAATGTCATGTCCTACTGAAATGAAATTAGTCATTTCTTATTAAATTATCTGCACTGAACACGAACATGACAATCAAAATGAAAAATTGGTTCTATTTTTGTTGTAATCTGCAAATTACTGTTTATTACCCTGATGCATGGCAATAGTAATAATTAATAGACCTGTGGTTAATACATATAAAGATTCAAGTTGTAGGTTATGTCTTAAATTTCTTTGCCTGTCTCTTGTACAGCTGTTTGGAAGCATCTCGAGGGAGTGTCTAGCAGTATTCAACCAGCATGGTAGTGGACCATGTTCTATTGTTGTGATTTCTTGATGAATACATTCACCATGTTCATCACTAACCATACCAAAGTTGTCGGGAATGAAATCCAGATGGGAATGAAGGAAATGGATCTTAAGAGACATATTGCAGCCAATTTTCCGATACATCAGCAGGTCTTCTACTAGTTCCTTGTAGTTTTCTGCCCTAACATTCCCAAGAAAGTTTATAGACAACGTGAAAAGTATTCCATATGCTCGTTTCGCATCACCGCACAGCAGAAATCGTAGAACTGGTTATCTTTGAAGAGCTCTCGAATCTGAGGACCCACAAAACTCCCTCTTTAATCTGAGGACCCACAAAACTTACTCTTTAATCTTTGCCTCGCTGAGTCGAGGGTATTTTTCATACAAGCATCGGAAAGCCGGTGAAGTCCTGCCCATGGTCTTTATGAAGTTCTTCACCAAACCTAGTTTGATGTGAAGGGATGGGGGCGGGATTTTGTTCCGCCTCAACCGGAGTTGGGTGCTGGATATTATTCTCTCCAACTGCTACATTTTGTCTGCAAGTCTATTCCTTCAGCAAGTAGTGCAATGCCTTTGCTTGGCTATCCTGCTCACATAAGAAACAGAAAATGAGCTCACATATGAAACACAAGTATTTTGTGTATTCCTGCTGCAGTCCCATTGAAAGGGTTACTGCCTTCAAATCACCACAGAGGCGCCAACTGAACTTGTTATACTCCATGGAATTCAGTAGCGGCTTCAAGTTATCGTATGTCTCTTTCAGACGGATAGCAAGCGCCGCTAGAATAGATGGAAGACGATCTCCATTGTCTTAAGATTCAGCTTCAAAGAGTCTTTATGGAAAATCGACCACTGGGCTGACAATAATAGCCCAACTATTAAAAACATATGAAGATTATGTTGCACAAACAAAGAAAAGCTATAAGCACACACAGACACACTCTCACAAACACTCATGCACACAAACAGACGTGACATCATTGATCACATTCCGTATTCCATCCGGGTCAACAGGTTGACGGGATATCAGATTTGTCCAATGTTCCTTTAATCCCAGTTTCTTTATATCTCTATTAAATATGTCCATTGAGTTGGTCGCAGCAGCAGTCATTTTCTTCCTTTGTTTTACGACATGCAATCCCTCGACTGAGTCAATATGCCGAAACCGCCTCGCCCTCGCCCGCCTCTTCCCCGCTATATCCGTCCTTTTTCCTCGAGCATTAATGGAAGCAATAATTGACAAATAACTCAGATGGAAAGAAATAAAGAACTGGCAGAAGAACAAGATTCCGATGGTAAAACAATTTTCTGAAAGGTATCCCTCCCCCACACACACACACGATCTTCACCGTTGCCCCGAATCCCCCCATAACATTTGTCACACCGGCGATGGCAATTAACGACGTACACTTGGACGCAACGCCGTGAAAAAGAGAACTGTCCGTAAGAAGCGCGCACGGCAGCAAAAGAACGCTCCGATACAGCGCAGAAATAAATCACGACACTAACCGAAACAACACTCTTTGAATTCTGGTGTTACAATTCACACAAACAATGCTGCATTCCGTCCAGCAGGACCAAAATGTCCCGGTGCAACATAATTCACCGGCAAAGCATTTTCGCCAAGTCAGCGATTGCAGGTGACATCGTACCACACGAAAAATCTGAGGCAAGTCCCCAAATTTTCCTGATATTATTAATATACATCTATTTTTAAAAGTATTGAACAGTTTTGCACAATACACATATGCACATAAATGAAACAATTGCAAGGATGGCACTTCTATATACGTTTGAATTGGATTGCCTAGAGAACTTGGAATTTGTACAAGATGTCGTCATCATAATCATCATCATCATCATCATCATCATCATCATCATCATCATCTTCATCATCTAGCTCTGTACCCGTAGGTGTCAACAGTTTGGTTGACAATTTGTCTCAATCTCATTCGGTCATGAGTTGCTCATTTTAGAGTGCGGAAATCAGCATTTCCCCATTCCCCACTACGCACTGTCGTCTATTTATAGCCTCTCTCTCTCTCTCCTTGGTCTGCCTCTTGAGCTGTCTCCGTCCATAGTTCCCAGCATTATCTTCTTGACCAGTTGGCTATCATCCATCCCACATTTTCTTCATATCAGCATTCGCAAGATGCTTGCTTTGGTTTTCTTTCTTGTATCCTTGTGTTCTTTAACTTCTGTTTCCAGTTTAATATGAATTCATTATTCTTCTGTGAAATTTCACACAGGTCTATGTTTTAAAAAATCAATCAATCAATCACTCAATCAATCAATCAATTTATTTATTATTACAAGATCAGCAACATAACAGAAATACATAATGATATAAGTTCAGAAAAAGCAGCATATCAATCTCTTATAGAAAGCGTTTTAGCCAGAGAAGAAAACTACCGGTATTCACAGGCAATTATCTTCCTAAAAGTACATTAAAACTTAAGAAATGTGACCTTCAGCTACAACTGAAGTAAATTTTTGACCACAAAAACCGTTTATCACCAAAACTAAAATTGTGCACATACAGTTATGAGTGACCCAAAGAAGCGAGGGCAAAGAATGAGTTTCTACAGACAGGGCAGGTCCTACTAAACCACTCTAAACCCTGTTATTATTATTATTATTATTATTATTATTATTATTATTATTATTATGATCAGGGCTTTTTTAAAAAATATTTTCCAGAATGCAACAGTCGGGTTAGGGTTAACAAAATCATCAGTCATGCCACATTTGTAATCAGAAATTTGAAAAATGATATGGACAATAGATATAGTTCTATAGACAGAATTTTCTATGCATAGCCTTCAATCTTAATAAATTTTACGATGACCTTTGAAAAAGAACGAAATAAATACTTGCCACAAGCTAGGAGGTTTTGGGATGTGAGGCGAAAAAGGTAGGGATTTCTATTTAATAATTTAATTTTGCAAAAAAAGTATTCGGATTTTCCGAACGCAGTCCGGATTTTCCGGAATGCCGTTCCGCCTCGTTCCGGCCCAAAAAAGCCTTGATTATTATTATTATTATTAATTGTTTTGGGAATCATTGCAGGCATTGAACTAAGGTAACTACAAGTCTTGTACAGCGGGCACTCTCTCTTAGAAACTACTTTGATCAGCACACATAAGACTCACAGATTGATTGTCACTTTCTATATTAGCTATTAGTTTATCACTGAAATGTTTCTCTTGCCATCAACCTACTTACTCATTCACATCACTACTCACTGAAATGTTATTTTCAGATTTAGAAATCATTGCAATATTTAGAATGACACAATTATGCTAATGTCTATGTCATTATATTGGAAGGCAGATTTATTACAGAGAATTAATTCTCTTCCTCTGCCTCACCGTTTAGTATCTCTGTGTTAATATTGATTTCCAACTGTAGACTCAGTGACTTATGAATCTGTTATCATTGTATGAATATTGTAATCCGTGGCGTCGCTAGTGGGGCACGGGCCGCACCAGGCGACACCAATTACACTAATATAAGGGGATGACACCAAAACGTCCGGTGTTTGCTACTTAAATAGACAGGCAATTTCATTTGCACATATGAGCTGATACAGGAGGACGCAATGAGGTTCATGGTGTAATTTTTTGTTTGTTTGGGTGGGTGGGGGGTGACACCATGACTTTACCCCACCGGGTGATGCCAACTTTAGTGACGTCTCTGATTGTAATCTTTGATTGTACTGTGATTCTTATTTGATACCAATAAACTGACATCAATCAAAATCAATCAATCAAGTCAATTTGTGTGTGAATTTCTGGATAAATTTCATCTCCAAAATCTCTTGATTTAAACAAGAGTATATACCGCAGGGAAATTTTCGTTGAATCTGCTGTCTTTATTCTGGTATATGTCGTTCCAATACTTTGCATTTAATACAGCACATCAACACTGAGTACCCTCTGGAACATAGCATACTCTGATACTTGAACTCGAGACCCACATGTACCGTACATGCGCTGTGGGAACATGACTATAGAGAACACGTATAGAAACACATACAGATCCTGTCCATAATCAAACGCGTGTTTCACTTGCTCCGGTAGTTCCGACCAAGATTCACCGAACGACTGGACAGATAAAAACCGGATCTGGTTCAAAGCGTCCTCAACACGATATCGAAGGACATCATGGATCCAGCGTTTATTCAAGAGCTTGGAAAATATTTACTCTTGTCGTCCTTTCGGCACGATGTCTTGGCCTGCCGTGCATAATTCAGAACTAACGCCACGGCGACCGATTCGCAGCGAACAACAAGCACTTCTGTCAATATGTAATCGCACAACGATACCACGCGCACACACACACACACACTCACACAGCAGATACGACGAATCGAAGGGGACCTAATGCCAGGAATAGTCGCGGTATCCAGCAACACTTGAGAATAAATACCGGGCCAAAATCAGACTCCAATTTTCCCTCGTCGGACAGATATCCAAAGAGCACAGTTGGTTGATGGACATGGGAAACTTTCATCCTGCTATATCCCCACCGACAAATCCCAACTCGAAACCAGCTTACAGCTCTGTCGCCAATAATCAGCGGACTGACAAGCGCAATGAGTGACAGATTTGTCCACCATCCCTCCCCCACAGCCAGCAGCATCCATGTACATGAAATCCTTCTGGGAGTAGCAATTCAAATGGCCTACTTGCATTTAAGTACTTAGTGACTTTCTACAATACTAAATATCCACTAAAGCAACTTTTACCCAACCCAAGGTCATTTGGCAAAAATAACAATTCCTAAAGAACAGTAACGGCATAAAACACAACCGACTTCTTTAGGAATTCTTTAAATAAAATAATAAAACACGACCTAATTTTACCAATCAACTACAAATTTCTAATATGAGTCCTTTCACAATCACAAAAAAATTAATTATGGTTAAATATAAAATTATAATTGTAATAATATATGCATCAATTCAATTCAATTTATTTCTTCAACGTTATCCATACATATTACATATAATAGTTATTTATAATCAGACAGTTCCAAATTCAAAATTCATCACTAATGGCTCGTTCACTGCACACCTAAATTTCTGAAATCATGACATAGCTTCTTAAGATTCTGACAGTGTATTAACATAAGATTCACGCCTCATCATGTATTAAGGGTTAAGTAGCAATAATACAAACAGCCATTTAAAATCTACTGATTAGAATTGGTTCTGTCATGAAAAGGCCATCTAAACACAAGCTAAATAAATAAATAACTGAAAATAGCAAAATTATACATTCAAAGTTTAAATTGAATTCTTTCAGTGCACAACAAAAAACCGATATGAAAACGACATAATCAAGACAATAACGCATCTCAGTTGCAATTCAAAAAAATCTAAAATTAATGACATGCGGTAGCTGTGAGAATACGAAATGCCAATCTTGTCTTTCTCGTTTATTCCCCGGAGGACGGTTTGACGGCACCTTGTTGTCATCAAGCACAACAACATGGCACATAAAAGCACACTTGATGCAACGTAAAAATGCTATCTCATTCAGAAAGGTAATATCTGTCAACGACAGAATGCCAATTAGTCACACAAATCCAGAAGAAATTAAAGTCAAGCCGTGTGATCTGTTTGGACATTTCTCGCACAGAATGAGCCGTGATCCTCACGGACCATCGCCTCGACTGCTGAAACTCACTTAAATATGGAATGCAAAACACTAACGTGCATGTATTTCAAGCTTTCCTGCATGGCAAGAACTGGTTCCATCTATCAAAAGCACAGAAGCCTTGTGCCTGACTGCACTGGTTTCCCGTCAAGGATAGGTTCCATACAATTCCTATCTGGTCCCCTGATTTACAAGTCTCTTCATCATCAGCAACTTAGAAATCTTGAATTGGATGGACTCAAAAATGCCTCGTTTCCAGTGGCGGCTCTTAAGTATAGGGTCCCAACTGAGGGGGGGCAGGCACTCAATGGGGGGGGCACGGGCCCCCCTGGCCTCCCCGGTGGAGCCGCCACTGCTCGTTTCTTCTTTCACTGTTTAGTAAGTAAGCAAGCCATTTGCATCCCATGTGCTAAGGATCCATCTAACCATAAGACCATTTCTAACTGTATGTGGGCCATTTCTTCCAATCTAATCTTGTCACTGACTTCTAAGGCGCCACTGGCCCTGCTGACTTACATTCTTATTGAGCAATTGAACAACTAAAGAAACACATTTGATTCTGTGCAATACGCTCTTGATCAATGCACTACGGCGAATCAGTGCTGATCCTGAAGAGACATCAGTGCGAACTCACAAGACAGTGTTTTTCAATTCATTAAAATAAACCCAAGAAACAAATAAACAACAACAAGGGACCGTGTTCTCATCCGTTCTACAGTAATTTATTCATTACAGCTTCACTCAGACCTACAACTACTGACCAGCAAGATTCAAGTCCATTTTGGAGTAACTCACAACAGCGACTCAACTCAAACTACTGGTACTACAGCATCAAAAGCGTATGAGAGAAGCTGTACATTGTACACTTAAACTCAAAATGCTCACAACAAACACATTTGTATGTCTTTTATTGTGACAGAAGAAGCATTTGATGCTTACAATTTATATCATGAGTTCTGCAATTGGAGTTTCTGATATTCCTACTGTATGGTCTATATGCCAAATAAGACAGACACACACACACACACACACACACACACACACACACACATATACATACACATATATATATACACATATATATATATATATATATATATATATATAATATATATATATATATATATATATACTAAGACATGATGCCATTCTGTTGCTTGGCTGTAAAACAAATCGATTTTTTTTTAATTTTCAAAGAAATCAGAAAGCGCTTCAAAATTTCAGCTTCAGATCAATGGTCAATAACATCCATCAATCGCTGGATACAATCGATCATCCATAATCAAAGAACTGACAGACGCAGAACAAGAAAAAGAACCCCAGGATCATCAAAGGAGTTCAGACGACTACCGGAGATTCTAAGAAGCATTTTGTTACTACAAAAGACTCCGACGATAAGAACGAGGCTTCGAACCGTTGTCAGCTGACAACGCACTACATCAAAGACAACGGTATAAGTCGAAGCTTATCCTGAAAAGCATTGGCTGATGCATCTCAGTTTTCATGCCTAATACAACATCCAAAAACTTTGCTAAGATGACAACAGCATTTAACAATGGTAAACGTATGGAAAGCTGGCAACAATAAAGCCGTCTTCACGTTCTAAAATTTCACCCAACAGTTTGCTTCTCTCTCATTTCTTGAAAATTCAATATTTATTCAGTCAGGTTGCCTCCCTGGTCGGACATGTTTCCCTTTAGGCAACCCTTTTCTTCTCAACATTCCACTTTAGGCCTAACTCTTGTCTACTACTGATATGATGTTATATTACGGTAATCTGAATATTCTAGTAAAATATTAGCTTTTAATTTGACTACTTCTAAGGTTTCTTTTTGTTTTCTATTCTATTGTATACTTAGACTAAAATTAGTCTTGTGAATATTCTGTGAATTTTCTTGGTCTTATTTTAAATTCAATTGATGTCATTTATTGTAATTGATGTCAGACATGCTTATGTCAAGTTGAGTTGAAATAAACCTCAGTTCAGTTCAATTCAGTAAGTAGGGTACTATTACAGCTGTCAGAAAACAGTAAAACCCCTTTATTAACACGGACCTTAGGGTTGGCACGAACACTTTGGTATGGACCTCTGGAGTCTGGCTGGCAAAGGGGCCATACTGTAGGTCTAAAAATAGACTTAATAACGACGGATCAAAACATAAACTTAGAACACGCACATGCTCTGAAGCAGTCTAAAAATTATACGTACCTTGAGTGGTAAGCAATTAAGTAAGTCAGTCATTCAGTAAAATCTTGTGGACATAATATAGCTGTTTTGAAAGTAGTACCATAGTCCAGACACCAGGCATGGACATGGGTCCATTTTTAAAACCCAACCCACCATGATTCAGACCCAACCCAACCCACAAAAGCAATAGGTTTACTTGAGAGCCAACCTGCCATAATACATTACAACTTCTTAGATCATGACTTATTTTCTTACCCAACCCAAACCACCATGAACATAAAAAATTTCTAACCCAACCCAACCCATGGGTGGACCCAACCATGTCCATGCCTGCCATAGTCACTGCTCTTTCTTAGGTCTATCTCTTGAATAGCTATAGCCACAATGCATTGGTCAGCATATTCACGAGGTGGAAAGGCTAGAAGACTGCTATATACATGTATCACACATATGCTGGAAATAGAGGCATTTGGGGGGGGAGGGATATGTCATTCCCCTTCGTGTACTTTTTCCACTCTATGGTGCAACTGCTATATTGACCATGTATGCTGGTGAGACCATATCCATTACACAGATGGCAAAATGGCACACCCCAAAGTTACAACGTTTCCATTGAGAAATCCACTTCCATCACCTATTGATTACTCAACCCCAAATCCACTGCAATAATTTAAACAACAATCAACTGCTGCACCTTTAAAAAAATAGCATTGGACATAGAGACACGCCCTCCGGCATTGGAGACAATGTACTGCACTGACTTATGCCATCCAGACAGTCTACGCTTATCTTCCGCACTTTGCATTAAACTATTACCACCATTTCACCGAGGGACAGCACTCATCAGACCGCTATAGCATAGCACTCGGAGGCTATACAGGTCTAATTCTTATTTCATTAATAATTTATACGAACCATTGATTATTCTTGTATTCGTTTGCATACTTCCAATGATATCCATGCTTTGGAAGGCGAGACGTACGCGCACCGAAATGCGTCCATATGCAAATGGTAAAGTATAGTCATGATTCTATTGTTTCTCCTTTCAAGATGAATATTATGGGGGGGTCTTGTGAACATAAATTCCCACCCAGAACTCATTTTAAAATAATTTTTCACGGTCGTTCGTCTCCTCGGCATGCAACGCTAGCACATCATTCACCGTCGCTGGGTCTTTGAGATAAGTGCAGGCTGACTGGCTTAAGCCACTGTAGTACATCACTACCGACACCAGTGCATATCGCGTGCCTGGTCCTCTTCAGAAGGCGCATTTCGTTGCTGTCTGAAGTACTGCAGTGAATTTTTGGGTTTGACTGTACGCATGTATATCTAGGCTGACGGTCTCGGTTGAAAACTCACTCAAAATGGATGAACAAATACACGCAATTAATCTCAAAGCGACATCCACTGTTGCCCAAGCACACGGATTTGCACAGGAAATTATCAGCAGCCTTGGCAATGCAAAATCCAAGAAGAGATCCCACTTTTACGACCAGCATTCATACATTTCCAATTATTCTAAGAAGGATATATATAAACACACACACATATCACCAGCCAATTTGGTTTGGCTTAATTCTACAGCAAATCAAAAATAATTATTTCTTTTTGGGAAGTAGAAGCAAATATGGAACATGTGGAGCCACAACAAATTTGAGCTATTGGATTTAGGGTGAAAAGCCTGAATGAAGGAGGGTGGGGGGGGGGTTATTCTGATATTCGGACAAATTGTGGCTTGATTCCTACTATGTCACCAACTGGAAGTCGTAGTCACAGCAACAGAAATAGTTGAAAATGAGTTTCTTTTAATGATTTAATGATCAGCTGACCTGGGAGGTATTTGACTTTTGACAAGTTGAAAAAGTGCAAAGTCACGCATCCACTTAAACTCAAACCATTCCAAAGTATCGGTATTATCAATCAAGCAACACCGACAATTACTAGTACGTCAATTTTGTCAAGAATCTTCTCACTGTGCGAGCAAAATAAATCGTTTTGAGACTTTACCGGTACATAGTCCAGGAACACTGCAGGACCTCACTATTAGTAACATAACTAGCCGTGAAAAAACCATCTATCATCAGAAAGAAAAATTCTCTCGTGCCTCCAAACAAATTTGACCCTCCTCCAGAGAAGAAAACATAATCATTAGCATAAACAATTTCCAAATACACAATTCAATTCCCAGTCACAAGTTAGATTAGATCAGATTAAATTAGATAGAGAGTTCTGCCAAGATTACTAGAATCCATTGTTGAAATTAAACAGCGAACGCGCTGCTACACGCCACAGACCAGCTTCAATTAAAAATGCACATAAAATCCCAAACAGAACGACTTCATCAATTATCCAAAGAGATTCCACAATCAACAAAAGCCTGAAAATATAAAAGCACCAAACGCCACCGATTACGACTTAAAACCCGAGACAGAGGAATCGATATCAACCGCAACACACGAAGGGAAATTGAAATTGCTAAAACTACAAATAATGCAATAAATTTCATAGTATCACTATACCACAATGCGGTTTTTTTAAGTGCAAAACTTTTAAAGGTCCCGTGGGGCCAGACCGCTGAAAATCGAAATTTTTACGCTGCATGGGATCGTTATCGATCGGTGGAGGAAGGGAGAGGTTAGACTCCCTACCCCGGGAAATCTAACAATGCACGTGGGATCAATCACATAATGGCACTCCTAGGTGACAAAAATTCTAAACATTAACAGTACAGTCACCATATAACCACGCAAATACGCTGAGCGCAGTACATCATCTTCAGACTCGTTCATCAATTTGTTGCGTCACCGACTGATACGATATTTGACATCGTATCGTATCTGATATACTCGTAGTTTGTATCCGACAACTATATATGAAAAGCACCATTATGAGGCTTCAGATTCAAATATTTTTCAGTATTGGAACACTTCTGCCAATAACATGCAATATACTTAAATCACCATTTGCACTAACATTTTCTTCACCAATCAGAGACTGTTTATGATCAAGTAAGTAAGTAAGTAAGTAAGTATAATCTTATGAATACATATAGCACTTTCAAAAGTAGTACCACTTTACTGGTAGCGGCTTTTCCATTGGCGGCTAGTCCAAATTTGAAATACTGTAGCTATAGCTAAAAGATGGCATTCACTTGAAGGTCACACACAAAGACAAATTATTTCATATATAATAATTCATGATATTAGCCTACAACTTAAAATTCTCTAGTCATAAGAAGCCAAAAGATGATCAATTCTGCAATTCATAATATTTCATACAAGAACAGCAGTAAACATAACAAAAGCGACTGCTGCTAAAAAAACTTGCAGCTGTGCCAAAACTACTAAATTTTAGAACAGAAATCTATTCTCAAGTGTTCACAGGTTCACAAAATTTTAGAATAAAAACGATCCATCAAAGCAGAGTAGAACAGTTTTATAATCATCATCATCATCATCATCATCATCATCATCATCATCATCATCATCATCATCATCATCATCATCATCACCACCACCACCACCACCATTACCACCACTACCAGCATCATCACCACTATCACTATCAGCATCACCACTATCATCTTCACCACTATCGCCATCATCATCGCTATCACTATCACCATCACCACTATCACTAGCACCACCACCACCATCACCACCACCACCTCATCACACTATCCTAATCACTATCATTATCGTCACCACTATCACTACCAGTATCACCATTACCACCACCTCCACCACCATCACTTCCACCACCGTCATCTTCAATTTGCCCCCCATGGGCAGTCACAATCTGTCTCCACTTATCACGGTCATCAGAAGTCCTCGCAGGTTTTCAATCCGCGTCCATTCTTTACCATCCTCCAGTCAGTTTCTTCATGGTCTTCCCAGTGATGTATATCCCTTCCAGCGTTCGGAATATTTATTGCTCGTTCTGCGCAGGAAACTCGGACGATGCGACCGACACTGCGCCTCTTCTCTGTCGCCAGCCAGCATTCATCAGCATAATTCCTACAATGCTCTGTTATACGAGATCCTCTCTGTAACTCTATAATATATCTGGCTTATGCTGATCAGTTGAGATACCTTGCCGTAACCTTGGGGTGTAGTTAGAGATGGTCGTCATTTCAGGATATCAATTACTGAGATCAAAATGAAATTTTATTTTAAAAAATTAATAACTTGTACAGCAAGAGGAAATCCTCTTCTTCTGTGTTGGCTTACTCAAATCATATTGTTTACCTATTATATTATATGCTACTGAAGCCATTTGTCCGAACAAGAGCACTTTAAATAATTTGGATCGTCTAGTACAGCAGGCTGTATGTAAAATCTTTGATGCCCATGATAAAATAACAATTGATAGTATTCGTGAAATGCTTGGATTGAATCAAATACATGATATTGTCAAGAATCGTCAACACTCTTTTACACTTCAGTTGTCTAAAAATCCAGTATATTTTGTCAATTGTATAATAACAGAATGTGTAATTGTTAGTTAAGAATTATGTTTATCTTATGTTATCTGCTTTTGCAAATAAAGATTCTCTATATGAAAGACCCCCACAGTCAGTCCTAGTACATCAATTTAGGGTTACATGGTAAGACCAGTGTCAGCTGCTTGAGTGAATGCGGTTTCCTATTCGTCGAAATCTTCAAACAAGGAAAATGTCCGTCCAATAGGACTACGCAGATATCTACGCAAATAAATGACCCTAATTTAGCGAGCCGAAAACATTACAGACTCCGTCGCAGCATGTAACGCACGACCCTCGGTGACCCGATCGCAAACGTACACGCAAAAGCTTTCACCCCATAATCCACCCGTGCATCTCATTTCTCGCCGGCGCTACCCAAAAAAGGCGATCGAGACTCGGAAAGAAATACACTCGCGTCGAAGAAGATGCCCGCGATAAAAACAGTCGTCGGGGCTTTCGCGTCGCTCCGTTCCTCTAAGACCGATCCGTGGGAAATTTATTGTCGCAATTTGCGTGGAGCCCATCTCGGAACGCATTTGTCGAAAGTGTTTTATAATCATCCGTTCCATATCTGCATAGCTCATTACCGACACCAGTTCGACGCTGGCCGCTTCGTCAGCAGCAAACGGGATATAGACAGAAATGGACAAAATGACAGCAAAACTAAGTACCTTGAGAGACGAGCGCACGCCCAATATGTCAGAATTCCGACTCGGAGAAAGGCAAATTGCTTTCAATACAGATGCATGATTGTCTTAGCAAACAAACTCCGTTCACTACAAAATCAGTATAATGTGTACCCAGTAATCAATGACAAAATTCTGTAATATGGAAATCATTGCCTTATTGTTAAAATATCTTATTTCAATAATAGCAGTGTTTTATTCAGGCCTGTTAGAAAGGAAGATTCCACCCCCCAAAAAAACTCAAAATTCCCCCCCCCCCAAAATCCCAGCACTTACACAAATTTTGCATCGAACTGTGTCTTTTCCCCTCCAACCAAGTCGATTTCCCCCTCCAAAAAGCCTCAATCCCCCACCCCAAGGTCTGGAGTCTGGATCTAGATAAAACACTGAAAATAGGAAAGTGAGACTGCATTAGTAATGGACAGTTTTTATATAAATGCATACCCTTTCATATCTTCTAAAAGACAGTGCAAACAACAACAATAACAAACAACAATAGAGCAACAGTACGCAAACACTAAAACGCAAAGAAATTATGAAAGAAATGTGATATTCACAAAGTAAAGAACAAACTACAACAGCTCTCAGAAAATTAACCTACAAATTGAATCTTGGTTTTTTTAAAACCTACGTGCCCCCCTCGCCACAAAGCATGAACGTGACTTGCATAACTTGCATAAAAAGAAAGACAGCACTCAATACATGTCTGTGTAAATTGTAATTGTGGCAGGTTCTTTACAGGTACAGATTGTACTCAATTTCTGTGTAAATTGTAAGTGTGTACAGGTTCTTCGTATAAGATATGCTCTTTATGTGCAGCCACTTCTGGCTCGAGTGAATGACGAAGACCGATCCATATTTTCAATGACCACAAGAAACAAAGCAAACAGAGGACACAACTGCATACGAATTGAATCTATTCACCATACCACACATATATATACAAGGCCATTCATTGTCAATCCCGCTGTATTCATTTTGCCATCAAATAGGAATATGAAAGGTGAAAGACAGCTACGCTGACAAACCGGAGCACAAGCTTTCCAAGTGACAGTAGCAAGGTGGAACAGTGCAGTGTTCTACACCATAGAACTGTGTTGAATGAAGGTCTCAGTACAAAGACTTTATGGATTCCATTCAAAGCATGACAACTCTGACTGGTCTGCATTTAGCGATGAATTATGTTTCACGTGAAATCAGACAGAGATAATCGAGGCATAGAAATCGCCTATTCATTCGTTCATTCGTTCCTTCGCTCACTGATTAACTTGTATTGCATCAAATCGAAATGACTTCCATGCCATGAAAAAGGCGTTTCTGCTGTCACGCTACTGCTGATCATAATTGAATGGCTGGGTGGAATAAGAAGGAGGTAACTGTATCTGACCCCCCCCCCAATGGTTTGAGTATCAATAACAATAAGTGGGGTAACTGCATTTACTTCCTTATTTCACCGGACCCTTCAACTGGTATTTTCACCACTAAGGGGGTAACTGATTTACTTCCTTATTCCTCTGGCCCTTCAATTGACAACCTCACCATTAAGGTGGTAACTGCATTTAACTCCTTATTCCACCCAACCGTTCAATTGTCTAATATCTTGGCTGACAACTATAGAATAAGATTTCTGGCAGCAATGCAGGCGTTTGGAACCTGTTGTTACGTGAATGCCGACAGCCGTGAGCTGAGATCAGACAGATTCCAGCAAGTTCCTACATGTTTAACGTTTTGTTGGAATAAACATTGTAAGTAAGTAAGTAGAATCTCGTTAATTTCTATAGCGCTTTCAAAAGCAGCAGCATCACAGTAGCTCCTTATTCCTAGGTGCTTAATTTTAGTATAAAGTAGCTATAGCCAAAGATGGGGCCATTAGTGCAGGGTCATTTAATCCAAAGGGTCATTGTGGTTGGGACGTTCAGGCCCGTCTTCACGTGTTAAAAATCGGGCACAGTGCCCGGGGCCCCGCGCATCTTAGGGGCCCCGCGCCGCACACAAAGTTTTTTTTGCTTGTCAGCACCCAAAAACGTTTTGGAGATTGGAGAATGGAGATGACCTTCCTTTTTTGCTTGTCAACATTTGATCTTCACATCTAGGGCCCCGCAGGCCGCCAGGTGCCCGGGGCCCCACACAGGTATAAAACGGGCCTGGGGACATTACAGCTATGGGGGAAATGATTTTTTGAAGAGAAATGACTTGAGTTTAGAGAGAAAAACTTGAGGAGATGTTGCAAGAGGGAAAGGAAATTGTGACTCAGAATTTGTTATTTGACCACGCTGTAGACAGCGGAGGTTAGCGTCTCAGAAGAGATCAATATAATGGAAGTTCTTCCCATTACATTTAAACAACCAGTGGAAATCAATGGACAAAAATAGCAACAGAGAACAGTGTTGGAATTAAAGTTTGAATTCAAAAAGTCTTGAAGTCAAGTTCCATTAAGGTCACTATTAATTTTAAGAAGAAACCAATAGGAAGGAAGACCTGAGGGACAGGCATACGGAGGGGACTGCTTCCTTTAACCCTTTCAAAATGTAAGGCCAATATTTTGGTTTCGCAGCCTATTGGTTATACAGATCGTTGACGTCAAAGGGTTAATAGAATGTTAACTTCATAACAACGACAACTTGAAATGATCTCCACGCCATGAAAAAGGCATTTCCACTGCCGTACTACTGATCATAATAGAATATTCATAAGACAATCTGGTTGGAAACAGAAGCTGGAGGCAGCACAATAGTTGAACACCCTGACTGATTCAAATCAGTCAAACGAAGGGAGAAAGAATACAATGCTAGACTGTGCACAAAGTCACATCATCTGAACTTCTAATACCTCTGTTTATGGGCAGGGCCACCTTAAGGTTTAGGCAGTTAAGCACTGCCTGGGGCGGAAAAATGTTAGGGGCGAAATAAAACGGGGAAGAAAAATTTTTTGAGGCGCTTTATTGGTAGAATAATGAATGAATGAATGAATATAATGTAATATTCTTTCCTTTGTCTTGCTATTCTTGGCATGAATAATAATAACTAAACTAAAATCTGCCTAGGGCGTCTAAAAGTCAAAAGATGGCCCTGTTTGTGGGGCTTAAGACTCAGATTCCAGCCAATCAGAATCCAGTACTTTTGCCCACTGACTTTGACTCAGCCAATCAGTAGTACACCATTGGATATACATATATATATATATATATCAACACTTGATTCAACAGTATGTCTCAGCCATGTGATGAGCACTTAAGGGTCACAGCAAAGAATCCACAGCCTGATTCAACACTTGGAATTTCTGTTCTTGCACATTTCATTCTCCTCAAGCCTTTAGGCTAAAAACGGCAATAACAACACTGATGCAAAGTTTGCCCGGCCGACAAACCACCCTGTCTATAACTATTTACGCTTCTTATTACATGCCCAGAAACAGTACTACAGTGGCTTTCACACAGACTTACTTAACTTCCTAAACCACTTGAAATCACATTAATATTAGAAACAGGGAATGGACTCCCAAAAGAAGTCAAGGGAACTCCAAAAGACAATTAAAACAGTTTTATTAGCCTATCTTTTGTTAATTTGTTCAGGACCCTCTTCTATGACTAGAATGTGTGCACAGTGCTACATAAAAGCATAGCGCTATATAAATCATCCTTTTATTATTGTTTATTGCTGAGACGACTTAAGAGATGATTAGCTGGGGTGTCTATGAACAAGTGTATGTGTGCGTGGGTGTGCGCGCGTACATGTGTGCATGTATGTGTGCGTGTGTTTGCGTGTACAATTGTGACAAAATTTATGTTAATGACATAGCATGAAGAATACAGTATATGTCCATGCATGCTACAAACCCTTTCACTATACAAACATTACAAAATTTAGCAATTTTTATTTTTTTTCAACCTACTATGTTTCATCCGAATAATGAGCACATAATTTGCTATCTGAATACCTCAAGACTTCTACAACACCAATAATCATATAATCTTAGCACATGTTGTAGATACCGGTAGGTTTGTTTGTATGATTGGTTTTAGCTTTTTTCTGCTGGAGCATGCCAGAATGGCGTCCTGTAACCTTTTTCTCCAGAATTTTATGAAATTTTATTTTTAATATAATTATAGAAGTCTAAAATGCATACATTGAGTTTATAAGTATATCTTCTATAGCCAGTAGTAGGGGTACTCAAACCACGGCCCGCGGCCCGCAGTCTGGACCGCGAGGATGGTTCTTGCGGACCGCCACAGATCCTTGAATATGTGTTTGAAAAATTTTGAGCCAGAATTTCAGTGGCTTTCAACACAGGAGAATACATACTAAACCACTGAAAATTAAAAATTATTATACACTACTATTACAAATATTAGTCTACTTACCTATTGCTGTCGTTGCAATCATACGTTGATGTAGGCCATATTTCCTTTTCCGTTTTCACTATTGTTCTTGCTTTATTAATTATTAATTTATTAATTAATTAACTTCTAACGTTCTATTGTATCGGTTGATATTGTAATTTAAAGAAATGAACGGGTTCTTGATGGCATTGGCGTAGCAGCACGAGGAGGACCGGCCCCTTACTGGGTCTGCGATCACCCATGGGATTTGCACAAAAGCGAAAAAGAAAATTTTGGGATAGGGTTAATGTAAACAGAAGCGACATATGCTATATAGTTGTATTAGAACTTTAGATTACTGTACTTGGTGATTAATCATAATTAAAGTCTTTGAAACATGCACCAGAGCAGAGATATTTTTACACCCACCCCAAAAAACAAAAAATTTGCTAATGTGACAATGGTATGCATATAAAATGCATATAATTAGCTCGAACAATTTGAGGTCGACACCCCCCCCAAATTCACAAACCTAGAAATATCCCTGCACCATAGTATCTGGTCTATCAACGTCTATCTCCAATATTGCTCAAAATTTTTGCGACTGGGACTCTGGCCCTGCCCACTGACAGAACTGGGAAACATTTTTTCCATGGAAGTGGATTGCCAATATGCTGTCACAAAGTCTGACATTTATTACATGCATTTGGGGGTTTTGTCATTATTATCTGTTGCTTGGTGCACTTATAACAGTCTATTAAGAGGATCCATAGTTAGGCCTAATCAAAGTTGACTGTTGACGCTGTAGAAGGCATCAGAATAATAGAACTTCCCTTGCAACTAATGGACCCTCACAAATAATGGAAGACAGAATGTGGACCAGCTTCGAAAAAGTTTCTGTACCCCTGGGCTATAGGCTTTTAAGTTTGTGCTTGAAATTCAATATGTAATAAACTTTAGGGTTTGTTGGGCTAATTTAAGTGTCATAACGGTAACCGACTTCTGTGGAACGTGCTCCTGATGTGCTGGCCAGGATTACTTCTCCTGAAATATTCGCTAAAGACTTTAAAACGTATTTGTTCACCATATCGTATAGTTGACTGTTGACTGTACAGCGCTTTTGGTTTTGGCTGATGGCTATCGTTGCGGTGCTTCACAAATCGTCGAATAATAATAATAATAATAATAATAATAATAATTTCTATGATTTGTATAAATTTAATCATACATAAAGATGAGTTCCGGCACCTTTTTTCTAGAAATAAGGCATTGCGCATAGAACGATGATATAACAGCAGTAAATATAATGGATAATCTGATTTCAGATAAACCTCATATTGGCTTCAAAATTTATGAGCGTTACAGTCTTGCAAGTGACAAGGCAATGGGCAAAATGTCAAGCAGGAAATCTCCACAAGATGGCGTGACATGACTTCAATTAGATTGATGTCATTAAAAATTTACCTACAAGACATAAATACCGACTGATGGATAATTATTGCCGGTAATCAGGGCAATAAGTTCCTGTATGCCCTAATTATTTACACTACAAGTAATATGCCATGTGTCATGTGCACAACAACTCTGTGTTTTACATCCTAATAAATTTAAATTCGTGATTGTTTTTTCAAAAGTACGAAGCAGACACACAGGGTGGACTGAAATGTTGGGAACTGAAAGACGTGGGTAGAGAGGGAGTTGGTTTTGATGCATTTTCAAATGGTGATCCAACATGTCACAGATAGTGTAGCAACCAGGCATTATACAGACCTATGAATGCTCAAAATGTGTGCAAAACCTGACTCATCCATCATAGACTGTCACCTGATTGTCCGGTCTAATGTCCTGGAATCATGGTTGCCCACACAATGAGGCAAGAGGGGCACTTGCCCCCTCCCTTGCGAAAATGCAAATCTATTTTTGTGACTAACTATATTTTACTTTTAACCAATATTTTCCCACTAAAACCACTACTGACACACAAAGTGAAATTGAGAAACTTAACTTAACTATAAGAAGTGGGAATTGAATACCTTGAAAACTATATTAACCATGACCATTGTGTCTTGCCCTCCCCTGGAAAAATTTCTGCGGGTGCCACTGCCCGGATTCGACTCGGATCTTATGCGTTTGGGATTTGGCATGGGAGTGGTGCTACAGAAATTGATTAGATTAGATTAGAAAATATGACAGTTCAAAGAGAAAATAAAGCAGTCAAATTGATAATAATCATTATTGTCACCTCAATTCACACAGCATTTTGAAAGTAATGCAATGGGTCATCAAACAGAACTTGTGAATTTGCCTGCATCTGTCATGTCAGGCATCTGTTGTAGCAGACCAGGCAAGTCGGCTAAATCCAAACTGCACTAAAACACTTTAGAAGCAAAAATTACATCCCATCCTGGGTTTCAATGTCAATGATATTTGAATCTAACTAACTCTGAATCTTAACCCTTTTGCCACGTCAATTTATGAAACCAGAATGCCGGTTTTAGGGGTCCATAGGGTTAATGCATAATATAATTAGATGTTTTCTGATCTTACTGTTGCTGGACTTGAGATCTCGATGAATCAGAGACACCGGTGCCCCGTCGTGCAGGTAGCACATTCCGTGCGCAATCTGGATTGCCCAGTCGACGACAACGTCCGGTCGCAGCCGTCGTCCAATAAGCACCCGGTTTAACGGACCGCCGCTGGCAAATTCCATCACAAGGCAAAGGTTTGGCTCCTGGAGACAAACGCCCTTCAACGATATGATGTTCGGGTGGTCAAGCAACCAGAACAGCTTCGCCTCCTGCCGCACGTTTTCCACCATGACGCTCATTGGCTGATCCGGTTCCAGTCGAGCCGCCTTCACCGCCACCTCCTCGTCCCTCCATATGCCGCGGTAGACTTTCCCAAACCCGCCGACCCCGATGACCTCCTCCAACTGCAACTCCGCAAAATCGATCTCGAACGGCCGGTTGACGTCGCCGGTCGGCGAGACCTTGTTGACGACGTCCTGGTTGGCGACGTACATGCTAGGAAAGATTCCGATCCGATTGTCGACTTCGCCCGTCCACCAACCGTCATCGCCCGAAATCCTGGCATCTTTCGACAGCACTTTGACCTGCGTGCCGCGTTTCAGGGTAAGCTCATCGTCGCACGAAGCACTATAGTCGAATATGGCGGTCCAAGTACCGGGACAGCTGTCGGCCGATATGCCGCTGACGCCCGATCTCCCCGAGAATTCCGACAGAGCGCTCTGATTCGACACCGTCGAGACGCCACTCAGCGACCTCTTGTCTGATGATATAGCTGCTGCCGCTGCTCTGCTGCTGCATTTTTCAAATCCATCTGGTCAAAAAGAAACATCCGCCAGAATCAGTTAGAATTGTCAGTCAGACGGCATTTCCACTAAACATTTCATCATCAGGATTTTGCCTTTAACTCGCCAAGATCTTTAGTTTCATCAATCTGTGAGAAGACATAAACACTGCCAAAGCACAGAAGACCAGCAAGAAATTAAATAACCAAACTAAAAAGCAGTTTGCTCACTTTTTGTATACTGTATACTTACGATTTTAAAGCGAATGCTTTGAAGCATTTTTGGTGTCATTGTCGCACGCAAGTCAGATTGATTTTTGGAATGATTGAAATTTAAATATACTAGGTCTTGGCTAGTTACACGATCACAAGTTGTGTGTATGTATAAGATAATCATTCATTGTTGAGAAATAAACTATTTTGATTGATTGATTGATTGATTGATTGATTGATTGATTATTTATTACAGAGTTTTGCAGCTTTATTGCCAAATAAAAACCAGCCTCCATTAGATTAAAGCTAAACACTATTAATGCTTACGTAGATGGGCGATCAACAAGACTTAGCCACTGTATCAATAGCCAACTCTGCCATTCACCACTCCAGTTTAGGTATACTAAGTAGCAACTGAGCAGCAAAATGACAAAAACTTCAAATGAAGTGTACATGCATACATATCTTGGCAAAAGTATAACTTTTAACAGCAGAAATACAGTCTTTTAAAACAAAACATAAAGGCTTTCATAGCATGCTTAGTTTTAATGATTTAAACCAAAGCTATTTTCTCATAATTTTAAAGCATCAGCCTAACTCTGTCAATAATCAGATTATACTAATCGCAGCTTTTAGCCATATGCAACTGTATGGCAACATTAGATATATTACTGTGTACAAAATGTAAGGAGCTGTCCATTAATTATGTCAACAATTTTTGAGCAATTTTTGACCCCTCCCCTCCTTGTCAACAACTGTCAAAATTTTAGTGACCCCTATAATTATGTCAAAAACTTTTGACCCCTCCTAAGACCAGTGACAGGTCCCCCTAAAAAGTTTAGAAGATAATTATTTTTTGCAGTCATGATACCTTTTTCCTCTTTTTTGCTCATCAAGTGTCAAAATGTGGTGGTGATGATCTTTTTTTGGTTGTCAGGCTTTTTTCCATTGCAATAAATAGTACTCCATGAAATTTCCAAATTTTATTTTTTTCTAAAAAATGAAATTGCTGACGTCAACTTCTGACTGAGTTGACTCCCCTCTTCCTGTCAACAACTGTCGAACTTTTTTGTACCACTTCCCCCTATTTTATTGATGTAATAATGGACATCCCCTAACATGTTTCATTTCTTTAGCAAAAGCTAAATGCATAAGAATTTGTCTCCAGTGCTTTTCTGTCATAATCAAGCCATTCTGTGTCATCCTGTGCAAAAGAATTATATCTCATTGCATGCATGTAATTAAGAGAGTAATACAAATAAATATGGCTACTCATTATTTGCAATGCTGCTATTACTATTCTACATTCAAGTAGCTGATTACAATTACCGATAGGTCAATAATTACTCCAACAATCAATTTCTGTACAACACTGTATGACCCATATTCGAATCCACGACCTGTGGAGTCACCAGCCACCTAGTTACCCGTAAGACACTCAGTTTGATACTTAAAATGGTCAACATAACTGCCTATCTGTCAACCTTTATGAACAGAACTGAGTGACTGTCACATACAGCTGCCGTTCATCACAATTCCGAACGTCAGGCCGTTCGACGTTACTGTACAATTACGTACGTCAACGTACATAAACCACGCCGCGTCGTATACGCGTTCCAATACGGTAGCGTTGGAAGGACTCACATGCATCGCGTATAAAACGCCGAAAAGACATCATATTCAGGCGTTAAATGACAATTAATTTTATGTTTCCCACCGTTAAAACGCCTTTTTGAATAACGAACGGCGATGCGATGGATTTCTTGGCGGCTGTTTCTCTGCGGCGGCGGCTGATGCTGCTGAGGAGGAGGCTACGGCCATGACCGTCCATCATTGTTTCATTTCCAGCATCATCATCTGCGCTCTCTCCAGTTTCACCAGCTCAGCCAGTGTTGCCGCCGGACGGAAAACATAGATAAAGGTGGAAAACTGTCGCAGACTCACAGATAGGCAGATCTAGATTTTCGGTCAGTCAAAAAGCATTTAGCACAAAAGCCGTAGAAGTTTGCTTAACAATAACGATATGATTCAAAGTGGTTTAGGAGGCTAAGTAAGCCTGTGTAAAACCCACTGTAATTGATTGATTGATTGATTGATTGATTTGATTGATTGATTGATTGTTGGGGATTGTCAACACTCAACAGAATCGATATGCGTAGTTGTATTACATTTTTTGGTCACTAGGTAATGAATCATAATTTAGTTAAGTGGAGGTTGAGAGGGTGGGTCCAAGAGAGAAAATTTTTTATTGCAAGGGTTGTGGACAACTGAAACAGTTTGGACGAGGTGAGAGTGACAGTTGAAACAGTAAACGGATTCAAAGGCTATCTCGATAAACTAGGTTATTGATTGCGGAAGAGTTACTACAGTGGTTTTCACACAGGCTTACTTAACCTTCTAAACCACTTAAAATCACATTATTATAATTTATCAAGTCTGTAAAATATGCGCCAGAGCTCACCGTCTAATTCAAATAGGCATATTATGCCTACCAGTACTCAACATTTCTGCGGGTGAGGCTCTGCCCAGACCCCACTCAGAAAGCTCACGACACTAGCTCCCCCAAACTCTCTTGTCAGACAAAATGGGATGTGCGCGTTTGTCTTCATATCCATTACCACAGCCATGTGAGGACAGGGTTTAATCTAGACCGTTTCCGGGGGAAATTGTCCTTTTCCCAGGAAATTTCAAATTCCCGGAAATTTTGGCATACTATATCAACTTACAGTGCTCCCCACGCAGGCTTCCTATAAATGACTCCTCCCGGCCTAGTCAGTTCCCCCCCCGGAGTCTAGATTAAATACTGTGTGAATGGCAGTTGTCTGGAGCCTCTCTTAGCAGGCCAAAAGTAGTGGGGAGATTCTTGCAGAAGTATTAAGAAAATTTTACCTAAAGAGGGTTAGGTGATTTCCGAATATATAGCTGCATTATGGTCTGGTGACAAGGTGGGTGGGAGAGGTATAGTACCCTTTTGCTGCATGTAGGCAACATACAGAATACTGGCTCTCACCACTACCAGATGATGATGTCATATAGTCTGCAAATTTGTTCAAAAGTTCAAGATTTCAACCTAATATTACCCCAAATTGGGGGGGGGGGCCTGGGGCTCTGACCCAGACCCCATTACAAGAACTAATGATCCTGATATTTCCAATTGGGGATTGCCAGTATGCTGTCATAGTCTGAAAAATATGAACCAAATATCAAGATTTTAATCTAATATTACCTTAGAAATTTTGGCCGGGGTTTCCCCCAGACCCATTCAGAAAGCTCACCACACTCCCTCAAGTCCCCTAGTTGGGACCGGATATTTCGGTCTCTAGTAGCCTTAGTGCCCCTTATTTCGGAACCCCGGATACGCCACTTCTGCTTCTACCAGAACAACATGACGTCTTTTTCTTTCAGTCATTCAGTCACCTCCCGATTTTGAGTGACATTATGGACTTCAATTCGACATCCTTTTCTGTCCTCGACCGCATTTCTCAGTTCCTCGATGTTCATGTTCGTGCAATAGCCCACATCTAATACATTTACATACCCACCCATGGTTATTTGAAATCTGTGTGGCAAGAACAAAAATAATCAGAACAACTTCACTCATATTTTACCCTTTTTTGGAAATACAAACTCATTCATTACAAATCCAGGCATAACTTCATTCAAAATTCTGTATATTCCCGAATTGTCCTTAATTACTGCTAAATAAAAACCAAGAATTCCTGCAAAAATCAAAACAGTCCAGGAGAGCTCGTGATTCACACAAAAATTCGACAATAATGTCAATGCTTATATAATCTTCTCCAAAAATATGTCAAAGTGCATTGTAAGTGCTTTAGAAATTGCTGAAAAGACAGTAACTTAAGAGTGAGAAGAACAGTGTTTGTATATTTTATTTTCCGAGTTTCAAGTTAACAACAACAACAAAATAAACTACAAGAAATACCATTTTTATCTAACTATTTTATCTAAATTACAAACATCAACAGTTGCGGTCTTGAAACAAATTACTACTAAAATGACTATCTCTCATCACTATCCACCACACAAAATAGAACTTTACTCAAAAATAGAACTTTACTCAAATATATATAAAAAGTCTGGTGAAACTTTTCAAGCGATAGTAACTGTTATTGGCACTATTACTGATAACAGCACCAATAATGAAACAGTGCAAAGCAATAAAGTTTATTTCACAATCCAGTTACACAGTGAGACCTTTTGAATTCCGTTTCTTTCTGCAGGACAAGACATCAACCTGAAGTAAACAACACATGATAATTATATCAATGACTTGTAAAAAAATCTGCATCACATTTTTCTTATTCATGAAGACAAAGGAAACTCAAGCAGTCGAGATAGTAAAATAAAACAGTTAAAATAAATAAAACACGAATCTTCTTCTTATGACCAATCTGAAAAAGAATTTTCCAAAATTCTTGTTTACAGGAGATCTATAAAGCCATGTCTACTTGGGAATTAGCTTGGGAAGTTATCTCATGATGGTTGCCAGTCAAATTTTATCTGTGCAATTAAAGAATGATGTCAATTAAGCTCAAAGTACAGTAACTGTTTTGGATGAAAAACTTCAATATAAGAAACTGCTTAGTAGTGCAATATTCAAGGATTATTATGTATGCACCACACATCATCAACAACACTGTACAACAATTTCTTAACTAAATTGTAGCAAAGAAACTGCTACACTCACGACTAACAGAAATCAGTCGTCACTGTCCTGTGGGCAATTTTCTGCCTGCAAAGCAACAGCCAGAAGAAGCAAATATTTAACTGTTTACAATATAATTAACATATGTAATAAAGCTTACAGAACTGTAATAAGAAGACACAGTACAAAACTGAGCACGGATACAAACACAGATGTTGTTCAGATGTATGCCTTTAATATGGAGGTGATGAGAACAGTAGACACCATGGGCACCCACACATTGGAGCAAGGAAGCACTGGCCCCCTGGAAAATGCAACTAACTAATTATATTTTGGCTTCTAACTAATATTTTCACACTAAATTTCCATTGTATTTTATAACTCCTTGAATAATTTGACACTGTTTTAAATGTTAGCTGTAGAGTTTTACTATCATTAACAGAATTTTCTTTAAATGGCTATAGTTATGCACTAGTAACACAGTGGCATGCTTGACCACCCATTTGTTGTTAAAAAATTAACATATTTTCTATCGTTTTCTATTACTTACCACTTCAGCAGCTCAACTAACTTTAATCTACCCTCAACTTCACTGTTAAACAAGTCTTATTTTAAGTTATTTACTACATGCATAATTATGAACCTCTGATTTGGCGACTATAAGCAGAGCCATTGTGCCATATAATTGGTCATGAAATTATTAAACAATAAGAAATTTGCACCAAAAGCTACACAAACCGTTAGAAGACTCTGAGAGAGTATTAATGTCTATATTTCCCATCAATATCAACTCTGTAACTACAAATGGGTGGTCGAACATGGCACTGTGTTATTAGCACATAAGTACAGCGGCTGTACTACAGCCATACAAAGATTCCATTAATGATAGTAAAACTATACAGCTAACGTTTAAAGTATTGACAAATATATAAAATACAATGAAAATATATAATCATGCTATTTGAATCATTGTTGTCTTGTTTAGCCAAAGGAAAGGCATGATCAGTTTTAGTCACAGGACAGGAAAACCCAAATATAGATTCACTAATCAGTACTAGAGTTCCTTCGGCTGTCTTCCGGAAATTTCCATTTCCCGCACCCGTGCTGGCAAATGGATCCACTTCGGACATTGTCCACTTGTCATCTGATGTCATCGAGTGACCTTTTCCTGACCTCAGGTCAACATCGCTGCAGAGAAATTAATTTGCACAAAAAATCCAATTTTTAAAAGGAATGTCCTGAAAGTCAACCACAAAAATTCTAAATACAGTAGAACTTTGTTATAATAGATTCAGTTATGGTGCATACTCGGCTATAAAATACTGCAGTGTACGATCCCGTGTGATGCGATACAGTTTTGGATGGTATTGGATATAATGTACCTTAGACATAACATACTAAATTTTACGGACCCGATAAGTATGCTATAATCAGTGTTCCCACTAAGGAGGGGTCCAGTATGAATATTTTTTTGTGGGGGGGAATGCTTTTGAGTGAGCAAAAGTTTTGTCACTGCATGAAACCACTGACCATATGGGGCATTTCACGAAATGACTGAAACTTCTAGTCATTTCGTGTAATGACTAGTTACCGGTACATGTTTTGACTGTAACATATATATATATATATATATATATATATATATATATATATATATATATATATATATATATATTCAGTTATTCACCACATTTGAAGGGTCATGTCTTTAATGGCCTGCTTCATTGCAAGACCCTTGTCACCACACACAGCACTATCATCTGACTTCAGACTGTCGGACTCATCAAAATTTCTTTCACGACAAGTCTACGAGACAAAAAAGATGCAAAACAGAACACCATATCATCAAGAAGACAAAGGTTTTTCTATGTCATGATTCTGTGGTGACTATACAGCTACATTTAAGAAAATACCATATACAATTATACATTTACAATGTATAATGCAGTTAGAGAAGTCACAATAAAGCTGTTGCAAGCTGTTAGAAATCTTCACTTCTATTGATTACACACATTACTATCAAACAACTTGAATTTACAGTCAAAGCACTTCAAAATTGTACAATATTAGTGTTGAGTGTTGACGTCAATGAGAGTTGAATTTATGCACTAAATAGTGACTATGACATGACAAGGATTACAACATTAAAAGTCGGATATGGAGTCGTATTTTACCGCAAATGAAAGTTGCCAAAATCGAAGTTTGCTTACGCCTGTAAATGAGTCGATTATGACATTGTTGTTTGAGTTTACAAATGGTTCGTGATCACGAGATGAACTCTTAGACGCCGAATCTGAACTGCTTGTTTCTGCTTCTTCCAGATACACAAACTTTGCATCCATACTGTTGTCCCACTTGGACTCCAGCTTCAAATTCCTATTCAGACATTCGTCAATCTAAGAGCAAAACAAGCAAACATCCAGTTTATCCAATGGTTTCAACAATAAGCATTGTGGAAGTCATCAGAAAGAGAAGAATGAAATGGACCAGACACGTACTCAGAATGGATGAAATAAGAAACCCAAAACGAATTTTCAACTACAAACCAGAGGGGAGAAGATCTAAAGGAAGACCAAAATGACGATGGATGGATGAATTGGAAGAGGATCTACATGTGGAAGGACTGAATCTCAATGGAAAAACTGACAGAAGACACCGAATGACTTTGGAAGAAATAGTAAAGGACAGAGAACTTTGGAGAGATGTCATAGAGAAGTCAATGGCTGGACACAGCTGGAATATGAAGACCTGACCTGACAGAAGTCCAAATTAATGGGTTGTAGGACTATTGGTCATAGGTCATTTGGTAACAAGATAATCGGTCACTCCACTTTGGTCAAGTAGACAATCGGTCATAGGGACTATTGGTCCAAATGCAAGTGGTCATAGACTTATAAACCTATGGACAAACAGATGTTTAAACACTTTTAGGCATGTTTTCTCATTTATCATTTTAAAATCATATTTAAATGCCTTGAGTTTCTTTGGTAAATCATCTGTGACCAATTGTCTTGTGACCAATTGTTCCTATGACCAGTTGTCCATAATAAGACTTTGTCCCTATGACCACAGTGGAGTGACCAATTGTAAAAAAAGGAAGGACTGAATCTCCTGGTCTGACCTTTGACAATAAATCTGCACACAATTCAAATTATGAATAGACATTCAGAAATTGATTTTTAACGACCTAGTTCAAGTCATTATGTTTATCGGCACGTCTCTAACCTGGCCAATGTCCTGTTTAACGGAGGTAGCCAAATCTTTAGCGTTAATATCCTGTATCGCGTGAAGAGCCTTCTGACGAAGTAAATCGGATGAAAGGAGCTGCAGCTCTTGAAAGAGCCGGATCAAGTAATGCGGACAGTGCTCGTTGAGCGTAACCAATGTTGCCACTTCGCTGTAAATCGTCTCTTTCAGAAACTCAAATGACGTGCGACCGTGCTCAGCACAAGACAACCTATCGCCAAAAAAAAACATACAAGGGATTTCGCAAAACGGAAGATGCCATAGTCTGGCCAAAAATTCCTCCGCACACAGTGGAATATTTTTTTCTCTTTTTACAAATATTTCAATAAACACAAGTTCTGTTAAAGTCAAAGAAAAATATCAGAAAAATAACACAAGAACTGCTTAAGCTAAATAACTAGTTTGTACTATACACTCAAATAGAAGTATTCTAATAGTGGAAAGCATTGTGATATCACATCACAACCACGCTGTGATACAAACTCCTAATCGAAACTCAGATAAGAACTACACCACTGCTTTTATGCAATGCTTACTGATCAACTTTGTGACACTCTAAGCGTTCAGGTCTGTGGTTGTCACTCATAAGACGCTGTCTTCTTGCCACTCCCGATGTACTGCCTGATGAAACAAACTCATCGTAGCTGTCGCTAGTGACATTTAACGAAGAAGTCTTTACCTTCTTTGGCACACAAGAACCAATGAACATCCCTGAACACACATACATATAAAGCGAACATACCACAACAATTAAATACACTGTATACAGGCAAATCTGTTTTAAGCATGTGGTTTCCCGATTATGTGCACTTAGTTTAGATATAGTCTTTCAAGAATGGCAACATGAATTATGTTATGCTAACTTGTGATGCACATACATGGACTGAAATGCACTTATAGGGACTGTGTACCGGCACTTATGCATTTATATGGACTATAATTATTATGTACTTATGTATTTATATGGACTATGTACTTATATGGACTATGTACTTGTGCACTTATGTGGACTATGTACTTACCTAAAGTGCTATTTAAAGTGGATTCATCCAATGAAATATGCATAATATATGAGAGAAATGGTTCCTTTATAGTTTATACGGATATTACTGTTGTAAAACAGGCAGAAAATGGAGTTCCAGAAAATATTTAGTTTAAAAACTTATAATAAACACTAGAACACACGACCGCATCCGAACACACATACACATCCAGCAAACTACCATAACAATTAAACATACAGGCAACAATATAGCCTCAACCAGTGGTTAACCCCTTTAACGGGCACGACGTCTCAGACACGTCCACCATCAACTTTCCTTATTTGGGCGCAACGTCAGGGACACGTCCTGTAACTTTCGTGGTTGTTCGTCAATCGGGTGCAACGTATCAGATACGTCTTATGCTATAAATCGCTTTAGTATCTATCCATTCACTAGATGACCTATTTTTGAGCTACTTTGGCTCTATGTGATATGGAACATATATTGTTCTGGACCAAGGGGTCAGACCCTGAGCTGTGTTGTGTAGAAAATGGCTTCAAGAAAACGACTTGTTCGGGTTATAATTGACATATCTTTACCAAATGTTGACTGATTTTCAAACATTTTGATTTATTTGTTCCACTGACATTCCCCTACAACTTTGCTGCTCACCCAAGTGGGGTTACCACTGAAACATTTTAGCTATGAAGCTTCAAAAATATTTTTTGGGAGGAGTTCTATTTTAGACCATAGAGTGGACCCCACCCCAATTTATTTTTTTTCAAGGATGGTTAAAAAGAGGAATAAAACAGCTAAACAATGGTATATACCTTATCTTCTTAGGTCTTTATATAGCCTGAGAAATAGCAAATTCTAAAAAATTACAGTATTCCGTTTTGAAGAATGTTTTTAAAAAAAAAATCCCTGGCACAGTGACGGCATCTAAAAATTTAAATCCTCGGTAAAGGGGTTAAACCAAAATATGCATTAACATGACCCATGCACAGAGCAAACAGTAAGCATACCAGATTTTGGTTTACCGCTCGCCAGACCAATTGCAGAATCGAGTCCCCCTTGACGACACGTTGCCCGTATGTGATGCGTTTTTTTATCCACGAGACCTGAATTCATAGCCTCAATCGTCTTTATTGAAACATTTCCGCTGCCGTGGTCGTTCTGATGCAGAGACGACAGCAGAGGAAGTCTCGATGAATGACTTCTACCCGAATGCTTTCCTCTTCGCAAAGAATTAGCGTTTGGCACGCCGGAACACCGGTCTTCCTGGAACTCTTGCTCGGCTTTCGAAGAAGACTCGGCGTTATTTAGCTTTTTTCTTCCTCCGGCACGGAAAACTTGAGACGCTGTGGCGAGTTTGACTTACACTCGTTCGAAAACCCCATAATACTGTTTTCGCTGCGTTGGGGCTGTTCCAGCGGAGCGGCGTTCCTGCTGCAGCCGAAGCGAAACACGGCCTTCTCCAGCTGGTTCAGTCGTTCTGTCATCGAGTTCTGATTGGCCAGAAGCTGGAACAAGCACTGGTTGAGTCCGATGAACAGCTGGTTCTTCTGGAGCTGGTGTTCGTCTCCGAGAGAAGCTTTTTCCCGCAACGAAAGCACGACGGCACCCAGCATCTTCTTCAGCGATTCCAAGTCCTTACACAGCACTGACAAATCACCACCAACCTACAGAATAATACAGGAACAGATTTTCAAAATTTCAGTTAAGAATTCCTGAACACCAGAGAAGCTCACCGTCACAATTATCAAGAACCAGAGAAATCATTCTAATACAAAGCCATAAACTCAAAAGCTGCAACAAGATATCTAGCCATGGCAAAAACTCTTGAGGTCTTCTTCAATTTTTATCCATGTACTGAAATCACTGTGTACTGTGCAAATAGCATATTTGCCACGACGAAGAAGAGGTGACCATAAATTCTTGTAAGATGGTCATCAAATCCAAAAACAGTTTAAAACTATTGTGTCTAAAAGTACACAAGAAGAATATTGCTCTTGACATAATATGAAGTTTAAAAGAAACAGGAACGGCAGAAACGCTTACTCTGAATGCACTTTCGTTACCATCTTCTGCACTGGTTCTCTTTGGTTGGACCGTAAGATGATCTCTGCACTCATTTGCACTAACATCATTACCAATCACCACATCCCAGGCAAGGTTTTCAACCGCAGATTGAGCGGTTTCCTTGTCTACAATTCAAATACCAAACTACCACCCTCAATAATTCACTTTAACTCATAATCAGAGGATTTCTACGATTGTACAAAAGAATTCTGCTATGGTGAACCACAAGACACCCGCAATTGAGTCGCTTTTAACAGAATTTAATCAAAAGAAACACACAAACCTCGGTCATAGGTCATAATACAAAAATTTCTGTTACAACCAAATTCTTTATAATTGTGTTTATTATTTGGACAGTCTTTCAAAGACAATGCATTGAAATGTACATCTACAAAACACCAATTTCAAATTATTTCTGACCACATAAAAGTCACAATTCACATACCTGAACCAATTCTGAGTAGCAATACATTTAGGGGCCGTCCATAAAGTACGTCATGCTCGAGGGGAGGGTCTAAAAAAGTGTGACAGTTTGTGACAGGTGGGAGGGGAGGACCACCATGACATCACGCTTTCAGAATAAATAAAACCTTAGCTAAACCTGATAAAAGCGTTTGAGAGAGGACGTTTTTGCTCTTCTTCCTTATGTGTCTTCCTCTATCAGAGGGTTGAGAGTCAATTTACTCCATTTCTCTCTATATTCTGCGCTCTTTTTAAGGCTCCATACTTCTTTATGCTTGACCAATCAAAGATGCCGTCCATCCAGCTTCTTCTCGGTCGCCCCTTCCCCTTATTCCTTCTATTCTACCTTCCATTATTATCATTGGTAGGTCTCCGACCGAACCTCTCGTGACGTGACCAGCGTAGGACATTTTTCTTCTTATTATTTCCCGTTTCCACATTGCTGTTGTTTTGCTCCTTTCTAGAATTCTTTTGTTTGCTATCTTGTGTCCATCCAGCTGATTATCAGGATCCTTCTGTAACACCATAATTCAAAGGCCGTGATCTTTTCCATAATCTTCCTGGTCATTTTCCAGGTTTTGCACCCATAAGTCAGCACTGGGAAGATGTAGCATTGGATGAGCCTCTTCTTGACCTCGATGTTGAGATCTCTTCTCATGAGCTCTTTCATTCTCCAAAATGCTTCCTTGGCCATACCCATTCTCATTCTGATCTCCTTCTCACTTCATCCATCGTCTGTGATGTAACCCCCCCGAGGAGGTATTTATAACCTTCCACTTGTTGTAGTTGTACATTTTAGATGATGATGTTGCACTTCTTATGATTTTTTTACTGACTATCATGACTTTTGTCATGTTCAAGTTTAATTCCACTTGGTATTCTGTGCCCACCTTAACTATGTTCACCACCAGGATTGAATTCTTCTTCATTTTCAGCTAATAAGGTGGTGTCACCTGCATATCTTTATACCGTGTCCTCCTAGCTTAACTCCAGGTAATCCATTTAGGGCTTCTGATATCAGGTGTTCACTATAAAGATTAAAGTTTATAATATGGGTGAGACTATACATCCTTGGCTAATTCCATTTTGGATTTTAAAATATTTCATTTCCCCAACTTAGTCCTGACACAAGCCAGTATAGATGTTCTATCAGCTTTCTTTCAAAGTCTAGTATCTCTGCTAGTTTCATGACATTTCCTTTAACCAGGGCCATATAAGGCGGGGGCTGAGGGGGTTGTAGCCCCGGCCCATCATGAAAATAGGCCCACTGATTTTCAAGATAACCTTTTTTTGCTTGTCAGCACGAATTGCAGCACGATTTGGAAGGGAGATAACCTTTTTTTTTGAGATTTTCAGTATAGGCGACAGCCTTTTTTTTCTCAGCCCTCCGGCCAACTCAGACCTTAATCCGGCCCTGCCCTTAACTTGTTATGTTTCACTTTATCAAAAGCTTTTGGAAAGTCTATGAAGCATATATAGGTATCTTTTTCATGTCTATTTTTCTTTTTGCTAAATAACACTTTTTTTACCAGAGATATATAAAATTTTAGGTCTCAATTATATTCATCATCATTGCCGGAAGTTGAATATCTGTTTGCTGCTGAAAATTGAACAAGAAATTCAAGTATATTAAGTTGAAAACCTGAGTGACATAATTTTTGAATGATGCTTTAAGGAGGAGATCTGTGACAGGTTGTGACAGGGGAGGAATAAAAACTTTCAAAAAGTGTGGCATACTTTATGGATGGCCCCTTATACATTCCTTCTTGTTATAAAATTCCCATGAATTCCAAAACTCTGTTACTGCACTGTAGCAAGACTTATGAAATACTGGCTTAGTAAAGACTTTCCTAAGAGATTTCATTTCTATCTGAAGAAAGAGAGAATTACCTAGAGCATCAAACAACACTTTGTCCACAGCTTCTGTGGGATTGAAATGAGTTGGATCATCAAAAATAGACAGAGATATTTTGCTTTCCTTGTCAACTCCATTAAAAGGAATTGTATCACTACTCTGATTGGAATCGGTCAACTTCGAAAAGTAGTGCTCTGCAGGATTGAAAAAAACATACGCATACATCAGAACCAATGCATAGCTTGAACAATACAGTAACTGCAAAATAGCAGCACCTAGCTTCGAATACCTGGTAATAATCGTAATCAGGTCCGTCAAAATTCCGGGCCCCTAGGCAGAGCAATAATGGGCGCCTGAAAATTTTAGAAAGCTTAGGAAACATTTATAATGCCCTCAAAAAAGTTCAATTATTTTCCAAATTTTCTGAAAATATACGAAACAAGCGTGAAACATTGGTGACAACGACTTTCTTTAAAACAGGAAAAAAATCAAAGAATAAAAAATCAAGAATAAAACTGATAAGTTAGCATGAAACGTAATATCTAGGGCTATGATCCTAATACATGCTTTAACAAGTAATGCAACTCTGATGATTACAGTTTTACAACTCTGATGATTACAATGTTTTACAACTCTAATGATTACAATGTTTTACAACTCTGATGATTACAATGTTTTACAACTCTGACGATTACAATGTTTTACAACAGGTATTGGCAAACTACTGGTCCATGTACCAGATGTGACATGCATAGAGATTTTTCAGTGACACACAGAATGCCGGTACCCAACTAAATTAATTACTGTGTTAGTAAAGGTACTACATCAGTCAATATGTGAAGGTCCATGAACCTTCCAGGTGCTAAATATGAGAATGTTCTAGAATCTAAACTTCTCCCTTTAGTTGGTCACTGTGTTTAGCTTAACTCTGACACAATGAGGCTGCCGCTGATATTTTGTTGGTACACTGAATGAATTTGAACTGCAACTCTGGCACAATGCTACCAGAAGGTTCTCAATCTCTGTGCTGCAGCTCTTCCAAAATGCTTAATCTGGTCATTTGGTTATTCAAAGACATGGTAACACCTTGGAACAAACTCCTGGTCATGGACATTGGTAAAGCATGATAGAAGGGTACACTTATATTGAAAACAGCCAGAATTTGAAATAAAACAGCCAAAATTATTATAAAATGTGCAAATATCAATGTACTTAAATTAAGATTCAGCAAAAGCATTGGCACGGTGAACATAATTCTGTCATTTCAGCTCGTTTCATATTTCTATATTTATTTCTGCCTTTTTGATCCGTCATGATTCGGTTATTGACACTGTTATATCAACTTCTTGAAGTTTCTTTAAAAATAATAATAATGTTAAAAATAAGTTAACTGTTCAACATTTAATCCTACTTTGCAATCCAGCTGACACATCCATCATGTCTGCACTTTCTGAATTGCCACCCTGTGTGGCAGGTGTCACACCCACTGCTGGATTCATCCTAACACATAACACCAGCATGCAATAAAAATCAAATCCATTGACCTGTTCAATGCAAAAACTAAAGTCTCACTCCAGACTCTGAGTAGAGATATAAGAGGTGGTTTACAGATGCTACATTACATTACATTACACTATATATATATTATGAAAAATGTGATTATAGGTATTGCAATGATAAAACGATTTGATAAGACCACAATCACTTTATGCCAAAAGGAAACTCTCACCTGAGGCAAAAGAATGACAGATAAATAATAAATAAATAAATAATAATAACAATAATAATATAATAAATAAATAAAATAATAAAAATTATTTGATAGGAACCTGACCAGTGTTGATAAATGTAACTCTATACGCTCACCGGTGAAGGTCTCCAATATACGAATAGCTCTTGCTCTGTGTCGAATGATTCTGAGTTTTCAGTCTAAACGACTTGTTTTCTGACTTCTGCTGCAGCTCTTTCTTCTTGTGCATTTCCTTCTGTTGTTTCCTCGTGTGATCAAAAACAGATTCATTTGAGACTGCGGCTGAAATTACAGCAATTTCAAGCGCCAATGAGTGAACTCCATTTCAAACAGCCACGACAATATTAACAGGCACAAGGATACATACATATGAATGTCAATACTGTTAGACTGCAATTACTGTAACGTTGTAGGTTTCATGTGCTACTAAATTTTATCTATAATATGAATAAAAATAATAATATTAGTAAAGATAAAATGGAGCAGGAAGTTAGCAGAGTGGTAACAACGTTAGCGATGGAGCAGGAGGTCGCGGGTTCGAATCCTGCAGGAGCCCTAAAAGGTCGACTCAGCCTTTTTGTGGTGGTAAAATGAGGAGCAGGGGTAAAAATCCATGCAATAAGTCAAACAGGTACGCTACGCGATACATTAGCCCCATATCCGTGGCATTGCATGCCTGGCTGAGGGCCATAGCAACAGAGATTAGAGCTGCCCTATGAGCCCGTGAGGCCGGGAAGGACTTTGACTTTTTGAAAGATATAATAATAATAATAATAATAATAATAATAATAGTAAAAATATAATAATAATAAGTGGCAATAAGTAATATATTGTGTCTCAAAAAGAAAGTGCAGCATGTTCTTGTAAACAATTATCTTATGCTTGTAGCTGGAAATATTTCACTCTGCTGGACATGAAATAATGAAACACTCATTTAGTTCAGCAAAACAGAGTCACTAATACGACCACAGATGGCCATCGACTATACACTAAGAGAAGTCATTCAGTCAGCAGCAAATGACTGTTGCAAAAAGAGATGAACCTAATCATCAATATTGCTTACGTTTCAACTTCTTTCAATTGTTAAGTGTCTTAGAAGTACTTCCAAGATATGCCACCCTGATCAGTTCCTGATTATTATTATTATTATTATTATTATTATTATTATTATTATTATGTTGCAGTTTGAAATCATATTTCATGTTATAGAACACAAATAATCAAATGTTAGAGTATTATTTTTACTATATTATAATATTATAACAATCAGGAACTGATTAAAGTGGCATATCATACAAATACTGATAGGATACCTAACAATCAAAAAGAGAGTAAATCTGACATAACACGTTATTATTATATAATTATAATTATTACTATAATTTTAAAATATCTTAGAGAATCATAAACTCTATTGCCAAAGAAATGGTTAAACATACAAAGAGAATCATCCAGCTCTATTGACTGTACAGTCAAAGAAATGACTAAGACCAGAGAAAATACAATAATACAAAACAATGCTCACTTCCAAATGTATTTTTGACCTTAGTCTCAGTACATTCTGATGAAGCCCTTGGTGGCAGAAAACAGTGATTTGTTATGCTAGGCATGCTGAATAAAGAAAACGAGTTTCTGCTATTGGCCGTCAGTTCTGCACTCTCATCCAACGCTGATTTAGTGCAATCAGCAGTTCCCTCCTCATCCTAGAATAGCACAACAAAGGCAGGTCATTGAAAAATCCTAGAATAGAAGAACAACAAAGGGAGGAGGAGGAGGAAGAGGAGGAAATTAATGAGGAGGAGAAGAAGAAGAAGAAGGAAGAAGAAGAAGAAGAAGGAGGAGGAGAAGAAGAAGAAGAAGGAGGAGGAGAAGAAGCAGAAGAAGAAGAAGAAGAAGAAGAAGAAGAAGAAGAAGAAGAAGAAGCAGTTACAAGTCAACACAATTACCGTAACAATACCGTAACAAGCAATGTAGTATTAGATTGTGATAAGCATCTGAGACTGAGCCTATACATGAAAACTTGAATGACATTTCTACTATTACAACTACTGGACCATTTCTCTGGAATGGGTTGTCTCCATCTACTCATGCCTCACTTCTCACCCTCCCCACACTCAGTTCATTGTGAAGACTACAGTCTCATTTTCTTATCAATCGACTCTCATGCTGAGAGCACCTCTCAGTAGTAATATAAGAGGCACTAAATAAGTATGTTAAAATATCTGATTCTCTCACAGCAACTGAGACATACTTTTTAAAAAAGAGGTACCATCATCAGACTAATAACACTAATAATAATAATAATAATAATAATAATAATAATAATAATAATAATAATAATAACACAATAATAACAATAGCATTAACTCCTGCGAAGACGCCAAAGTTTTGGCGGCGTTGTAAGGAAAATGGAACGCTCTACCGGACATCAATAGCATTAACTCCTACGATCAATTCGCGAAGAACTTTTTATGAATGTTAAATATGATGACTTTTAGTCTATATAAATTGTCTGAATAATAATAAACAAAATGACTTTGTCAAAATCCAATACAAACAAAATATTGTTAAGACTTGACTTATTTTTAAAATACTGCAGCGATCAATTCAATTGTAGACAAACAGTCCTCCAAAGGCCATTCAACCTCATAGCTTATCTCTTATCAACAGGCAAGAAAGCACCCACAAATAATCAATGTATCAAGGAATCAATGTATCGAACCCAGAAATCAACCAATTATATTATCAAACTGACAATCTACAAAGTGCCATAGTACCTAACAACAGCAGCAGCAAGGGCTCAAAGGGTGTCATATTATTTCAAAGATGTTATAGAGTCAAAGTTAGAACAATTAGGACAAGATAATCCCCAGTTTAAAAGTACAAAATCTCAACATTTACAGCACAAATTTTGATGATTTTTGGGACAGAAAACAATCTAGATTGTTTCACAGATGATGATAGAATATTCCATAACTTTGAACCCAAAACTGCAACCGAATTTTAAAAGAGGTGCCATCTTTTTTTAAATAGTTAATTTATTTTTTCAATCTCAAACACAAACACAAAAAATGAACATGAACGTGAAAAAACACAAATAAGATATTCTATATTCATTAAATCATAAACAGCTAAATTTCATTGAAAACATTAGGCATACATGAATAGGCTAAGTGACAATTTTCAGATAATTAGATAAGAGACTAACAATAATAATATAATAATAATAATAATAATATTAATAATAATAATAATAATAACAATAATGATAATATATTCCATATTCATCTCAAAACATCATTAAATTTGCTGATATATAAATGAACATAAATTATCGTCGTAACTGGTCTATTAATACTAACTTTATCGATGGCATTCTGTAATTTGCGCAGTTCTTCTTGTTGTTCACAAATGTATTTGGTCTCTTCCAGCAGCTGAGCAAATTCAGACTCTTCTTGGCAAAAGTTATGCAGAATATTTTCACAGCTAAATCGCAAAAAGTCAGCCATCATCAGTCACAATACGCACACAGTGCAGGCAAAGCGCCCTACACACACACACACACACACACACACACACACACACACACACACACACACACACACACACACACACACACACACAAAGATACAGGGAAAGAGAAGACAAGGAAAGCCAAACAACTGGTGGATTGACAACATCAAGGAAGACCTAGAACTCAGACAAATCAACATCGCAGAAGCTGAAAGACAAGTTAAAAGAAAGAAAACATTGGAAATATTTCCTATCTAGCCAGTTCTTAGCCTATCTGGCAAAGAACTGAGATGATGATGATGATGATGATGACGATGATGGCAGGCAACCACTTAAGTAACAATTACTAGCTAAACAAAGTGAAGAAAGACACTGTTGCAAACATCTGGAAACTGTTCAAACTGGGTGATACTAACCAAGTCAACATCAGCAGCAGTTGGTTCAGAAAGGTAAGAGAAGAGTGATTTCAGCATTACACCAAGTGATAAGCTATGATGGTTTAACTGGTAGCATAGCTCATGAAAGAAGCCCGGTGCAAGTATGCATGCTATGCAGGGCTGGGAAAAACCTAGGTTTCTTAGAAACAAATTAAGGTTGTCTAGGTTTTTAGGTTTTAGTGTCTGGCATGCAATGTTCCCTCTAATTATTTTGTAGTCTGTCTGCGCCTGAAATTTCTTGTGTGCAAAATTTTACATGGAAAGTCAACATTTGCTGCCCGCCCAGAATTTGTCCCTAATCAACATTAGGCCTTCAACATTAGGCCTACTTATTTGCTAACAAGTTAATACGTCTCAGAACACTCTTGTCGGTCAATGATCCACTTTTTACAATTTTCCTACTAGATTAGAATATAAACATTGGTGTAAACTTGGATGAAAAAGTGGTGGTAGGGGGGGAGCACAAACACTATATCTTCCTCTTGCAAGTAGACTTAGGTCTTAAGAAATTTATATGCATGCAATCCTCCATGCACAGCTCATATCAAAATGATTAGCGTTTTAAGAAAGTTTTATGCAATTTTAGTCAACAATAAGTTTGCAGGGTCGCGGCATGTTACAAAACCGCTGAATTCAGTGAGTTGCACAGTTACAAAAAGTTTGGGAAACCCTGGCCTATAGTACTTTATAAAATTAACTTTATTTCATAATAATGCAAGAAAAGCGTATTTCAACCATTTTGCTCCGAAACTCCACTAACAATGCAGAATCTCTTGTCCCACCGGCTGTCGACCTTACGGGTAAGCAATTTTGCCATACTCATAGGATTTTTAAGACGCGTAACAAAGGTATGTTCCTGGTAAAGCTTTAAAAAGATAATTTTCGAGATATTTCAATATATATTTCTCTCCTTTTGTCTTATTTGGCAAAATTATGAATAATTCTGCCTAATATAGTTGCCACGTTTTCATTTGAATTGAATCAGAGCGTTTGCTTTGCCATTTATTCAAAACTCAGAAGATTACTTTCAATCAACGTTCGCCAGATGGCCTAATGCATTTTGTTTGATATTGCATGCTATGATTAGGGTCGCAACACCTTACAAAACCGCTGAAGTGGGTCGCAGTTCCAAAGTGTTTGGGAAACCCTTCTCCAGGGTTATTTCTAGGATTGTGAACTTGGGGTGTCGGGAAATTTGGGGAGAGGGGGAGAGGGGGAGGGGGTGTCGGGATTTGGGGGTCTCTGCCGAAAAAGTCTGACATGCAAAAAAAACCTCATCAAGTCTCCAAGAAAGCCTGACAAGCAAAAAAGGTCATCCCTGCTTCAGATTGGGGGTGTTAGGGGGTGTCGGGTCTCAAATTGAGGGGGGGGGGTTGTTGAGGTGTTGGGAGGTGTCAAAATATCCCTGGATTTGGGGGACGTCTGTCTCAGATTAGGTGGGGTTGGGAGGGGGTGTTAAAATATCCCTGCCCTTCTCTAATTGATTCCGTCTCTTGTTCTTCAACATATTCATTAAGCTAAATTGCGGTTCACAGTTTGCGCTGAATGTCAGACATGTTCTTATATCGATCCGTTCGATTTGCTAGATTTTGAAACCGGTCACAATCAAGCGCAACCAAATGAACTCTTAAATGAAGTCGCTGTTCGTTTTCATTTCAAACAATAGGCGCAAACTTCTATTAGGCCTTTAGGTGCAAGTCCCCAATTTTTGAGAGGCTACCTTATAGGGAATGGGGAAGGTACATGACTCGGCTCCCCACTTTTTCTTTTACGTTTACGTCAATGATTTCAAATATCTATTTTAAGACATTTCTATCGCTGGTTTTCTGTTCATTTAATTATATCGATATTTGGAACTGCATGCTTTGCACAAATCATTAAATAAAAGACCTCTTACCCATAGTCTAGACCAGAAGTTAGTAATTATATGGAGCCGTTATACGAGTTCACAACAAAGCGTCAAT
>CM030848.1:2085000-2130000 GCA_018105865.1 Metaphire vulgaris
TTCAGCAAGTCTTTCGGGATCTAAATAAACTACTACTAAAACTTTCAGCAAGTCTTTACTCAAAATGTTTCAACTTACTACTACTACTACTACTACTGCTACTACTGCTGCTACCACCACCACTGCTACTGCTACTACTACTACTACTACTACTACTACTACTACTACTACTAATAATAATAATAATAATAATAATAATAAAACAATAATAATGAACTGATTAGGGTGGTATATCATAGAAGTACTGCTAAGACACATAACAATTGAAAATACAGTATACAACTATACATCTGACAATGATCAATGTTCTGAATATCTACAAACAACAGAGCAGTTTTCAGTTCTCTTTTAAATGCTTCTAGTGTCTTTGTCTGTAAGTTCAGCAATAAATCGAGTATGCCATTAACTGAGGGCTCATCACCCGTTGGTGTATAATGCCATTTCCACAGTTTGTTGCCATTCTTTTCTGTCCGTTGCTCTGTGACTAAGATCCTGTAAACTGCTTCCACACCATTCTTCAATATCATCACACCATTCCTTGTGTGGTCTTCCTCTCTTATTGGCGCCCTCCATTATTCCAAACATTAGAGCTTTGATCTTTCTGTCCTCTTTCATTCTGCATATGTGTCCAAATAGATGGAGTTTCCTTTGTTTAACTCTTTGCAGCATGGTTTGCTTTGTCCAAATTCTTTAATTATCCATGTATCAATACAGACAAAAAGGATCATGTTTGGAGAAATGGAAGGTGAAAACATTATAGGAAGACCACGAAAAGAATGGGTAGACAATATTAAAGAATGGTGCAACATGGACATTATATGAAACTTACAAAGCCATACAAGACAGAGACAAAAGAAGGAGGGGGAACTCAAATTGCAATAGACACCAACAGGTGCACCCATGGAAATGAATGAATGAATGAATGAATGAATGAATGAATGAATGAATGAATGATACAGATGTAGAAGTCATTCACCTTATTCTTTGTTTCGTGTAGATTGCGCACATATCTAGACTTGAGCATCGTTGGTCCAGCGTCATCCTCATCATCGCCGCACAAATCCTCCAGCGACTGGAAGCTGTCAGACAGGTCCTTAGAAACTCCCAGCGATGACGAGCGAATAGCTAACAGACAAACAAACTCCAAACTTTTCACCAAAATAAACTAACTAGGTTCAACTTGCTTGCTCCATTTCTCCATCTATTCTATTCTATTCTATTCTAATCTATTCTATCCTAGACAATTTGTACAGCACATTATCATGGCTAAAAACATCAGCAAGCATAAGAAATACTAAATAAGTGTGCTTTAAGGTTTTTAGAGAGAGTTTTAAAGAATTTTTCCATCGTAAAAAACTTTCAAAGCATTTTGCAACGATTTTAAAATGCTCAAATTGTTAATATATTTTAACATTGTTGCTAATAAATCACCTAATAATAGTAATAGCAAGCTGATACTGTATATGTATCACACATACACAGTAAACACACACACACACGCACACTCACATATACAGTTTATTACTCAATTAAAAAAATCTGTTTGGTTGTCAGTAAGGCTGTAAATTAATTTTTTTAAAGCTGCTTGGGCACCCATCCAAAATTTGTACGGGTACCTGAATTAGCATAATCTCTGTTGTGGCCTCTTATCTCTACACCCAACTAAATAACCACACTCCCGCTCCAGTCACTGTCACTGCAACTAATGACAGACCACCTTTGTCGTTACGTCACACTCCCCTGCTATCGCTGCAACTGATGATTGTATCAGGGCTGGAGGGTGAGCGTGACATAACGGTGTCTCTATCCTTAGTTATAGTGACCGGAGGGGGAGTTTGACATAATGGTCACGTTTCCACGGGTACCAGTACCCAATTTCACTGCCCAGGTAATAGGACTTCAATGGGAACCATCATGCCCTTGGTAGCCTACTTAGTTCCTGAGGAACTAACAGAAAAAGTCAGGAGACAAAAGAAATAAAATATTTTAAAATCTATGTTTTAGCTCTATGTTTATGGCCCAGAGCTTACACACACACATGTTTACACAAACTTTGGCTTGTACTTTGAAGTGAATATAAAGAAGCAGCAAGGCTAACAGCTAACTTCGATCATTCCTGTGTTGTTGTTGTCCATCGTTCTGCACAAAGCTTCTAATATCAGCTTCAGTTCTAAGTAATTCTTCCTGCAAACAAAATAGCATCAAGCAAAATAGTATAAAAACATTAACTATTTATCTGTAAAAAAAATCAGGGTTAAAATCATTTATAAAAATTGGTTTATTACATCCAAAACAACTGTTACATTGCATTATACATCCATGAAATTGTTAAACTTGTTTCAATATCAACAAATCTAGAAGTTCTGACAAGATACGATTAACCTTTTGGTTTCATGGCCGGAGGAATTATTTTTGGAAATCCGATGAAAACGTGAACATATACGTTATAAACTTACTAAATTTCAGGCTATATAGAAAAAAACATTGTTGAGCATTTTTATTGCTCTTTCTATCCATCCATGCCAAAAAAGAAAAAGTTGGGGTAGGGACCATACACCCCAAAATCGGACCCCTCCCCAACATTTTGTTCAAATTTTGATCAAAGGTCAATAGCAAAACGTCTTCAGCTGTAAACCCCAAATGTTAGAGTTCTAGAGGAGTGTAATTGGAACAGAATGGTGCAAAAATTTTGAAGATCGGACCATGACAAGTACCAATTGCTTGCTGAAATGTTACAATTACATTCTTGTTTGAACCATCCGTGCAAAAAAAATATGCTAAAATCAGACCATTTCAAAGCTCAATAAAAAGTTCTGACAAGATATAGTTGTTGGGAGGTGTAATTGGAACAGAATAGTGCAAAAAGACATTTGAATTTGAATTAATTCAATCATTTTCCCCGCGTTGGATTTTTGAAAATGCATTCAATTCCTTCTGTTGTTTTGAATTAAACAGATGTCTGTTGCTTGAATTAAACAGATGTCAAATAATGAATTTCTGCTCTCAGCATTTCTAGCTCACAAAAGATAACTGAAATAACTAAAAAATTTATATCAATTTCTGTGGCTCCAACCTCTGAAAATCATACTCAGCAGTGATTTACAACCTGGCAAATCCGATATATATTTTAAAATTCAATTGGTTTAAAGGTATAAATGGGCAGTTCAATAAACTTTCTACAAATTGCTCATTCCTATCTGAAGAGGATCATTAGTCTTCTCTGGTATTGACCTGATGCTATGCTGATGGATTTGGAATATATCATCGATTGATACCTTTGGAATTTACCACTGGTGCTGCAAAATTGCATAATAATAATTATCCTTATTATTTTTACACACTGGTCACAGGAATGTCTATTGTCTATGTTTAAAAAAAACTTCAAAATCTGGCCAGTTAATTAAGATTTTAACGCTTTGATAATAGAAAAGGTGACAAATACTTGTTGACTCAGCAGCATTTTGTCAAAAGCACATCGTTGTTGCGAATGCAGATCAACGTGTCTGTTACTTCGTTTATTGCCACCAAATTGCTGACAAATCACAAAACAACATAACCAAACTAGCAGTTACAACTGCTCTGTTTAATTTCAGGTGCATCTTTAAAAAAAATCATTTCAACCAAAACCAGACTTGATAACAGTAATTAAAGCATAAGACTTAACCTCGAATCCAAATGTGTCATAATATTTAAACAAGGCACATTTAAGTCAACACAAGATAAAGACTGCAAAAAAATTAACATAAAATTTAATTTGTAATGATAAATCAATTAGCTATCTAGAGACAGAGAAAGTGTGAAATTCTAAATATTTCTAAATGAATAAAAAATAAAGAAAATAACCAATTCTGTCTCAGACATGCTTGAATTAATTTCCGGATCCAAGTCTTGATCCTGTTCTTGTCTGCTACTGTTGTCCACATCTGACTCTCTATCAATGTCGGACTGAGCTGCTCTTTCCTGCTTCGAAATATTCAGTTCACGACTCGCCTAGAAATACAACAACAAAACTTCAGAAACTCACCACAGCAGATCAGAGTACTTCCAAACTGTGCACTATATATTAACCAAGACCACCTCCACCTCCACCACCACCACCACCACCACCACCATCTCGGCTCTCTGTCAGCTAATTGTAGTAGCAGCTAGATAGGAAATTTTTCTGATGTTTTCTTTCTTCTGCAATTTGGTTTGTCTTAATTCTAGGTTCTACAACTTCCTGTATTCCTAGATGGTGTCATTTCACCGTTTGTAAAAATTAGTTTGATGTCATAGTGATGCCAGAATATTTGAAACACGGGGCTAAAGTCCAAAAGTGGACATTTTCTTAGCGTGGTTTAGGCATGCAAAAAGGTCCTAAATTTGAGAAATGATCATGGACTTGAGGCTACATCCCCTATCCCACTATTAGCCCACCATTGGTGCAATGACTGGGATTGCATTTTTACAATGAGCTCACAGGGGTGGGGCATAGCACTTGCAATTGACAGAAGTGGAAATTCTTAAACAGGTCAGAAACAAAGCAGATTATGTTTTCCACATTTTAGCATAAGTCTGGGGCTGTAATCCATAGAGACAAAATTTTAAACCATCTTCAAAAATTCAATCCGACTGAAATTTTAAGCAAACATAGTAACTTCAGGTAATGCTCAGCAAATAACAACTCCTTGGTGCTCATATGTTAACCTTAACGTCTTCTCTCTGTAAGACCAATATTTTGGTTTCACAGAATATTGGTTATATGGATCATCACAGCTAAAGGGTTAAACATACCTTTGACTTCAAAAAAGATAACTGAATTTTTTAATCAGTCTTTTTTTGCAAAAATAGTGCAAGGAGGTTAGAACAATACCAAGTGTACATAGGAACCTACCAGGCTTTTTTGAAGAGAAGTTAAACACAGGTCCTCTTCCTCCTTCAAACGCTTCACTAATCCACTCAACTGGCCCAACTGCTGTACGCCAGACTATCAACAAGACAAAGAAAACCACCGTCATCAGTCATCTAAATGTCACCACCTGGCCAGTGTTTAATCTAGACTCCTGGACTCTGGGGGGAAACTGACAAAGCCAGGGGGAAACTGACAAAGCCTGGGAGAATTCTGCTAGGGGGCTGCTGTTAGTTGATGTAGTCTATACAATCTTGACTAGTGGCTATTCCATTTTAAGGGGGAGGGCAATTTTCCCTAGGAAACAGGAGCTAGATTAAACCCTGCATCTGGACTGTCAATCTTTCTTAAAAAACTGCCTGTGTACCCATCCAAGTTTTTGTAAAGGTACCAAAATTAGCATAATCTCTATTGTTACCTCTTATCTCTATACCCAACTAAATAACTAATGAGAGACCACCTCGATCTTTGTCACACTCCTCCAATCGCTGTAACTGGTGATTCAATCAGGGACCGGAGGATGAGTGTGACATAATGGTGTCAACTCCACCACCCCACTCTGGTCCCTGAAACTAATGATTCTATCCTTAGTTGCAGTGACCAGAGGAGGAGTGTGACAAAACAGGCAAGTTTCCACAGGCACTTGTGCCTAATTTTACTGACCAGGTATATAGGAAATTAGGAATAGGATGCCAACAGGTACCTTTGCCACCCCTAGTAACCACCATAGAAAGTTCAGAAAGTTCATAGTAACAGAAATATGAGGCTACAGGAGAATGACAAAAGTTCCATGGGCAGATAAAAGAACCAATACATAAAACTTGCAGATGTTGGAAAAAGAGCCAAGATTCATGGCAATCATAAAGAAATGGCAGATAAAATTCTTTGGGTGCATGATAAGGAAAGAGGGACTGGAGAACTTGGCAGTGACAGGCATGGTGGAAGGAAAAGAGAGAAAGGAAAAGAGAGATAAATTCATAGCTCTCTGGTCACCTTGACCACATGCACCTAACCATAATAAGCAACTAAAGGATACGATGCATTGTTACGAAACATAGGACCAAACCAACTTTTATGAACTTTAAGTATTTGACCCCATAGGGTCAATATTTCAGCTTCATAACCTATTGGTTATACAGATTGCCGGGGTCAGATGATTAAGACTACAGAGTCCTGAACTGAGATTCTATTAAATGAATTTAACTATACTTTGATTCCATGTTTTGGAAAATCTTCAAAAGATGCATTGCTTATAGACTGCAATTACCGAATCAAGCTTCTTGCTGTATTTTTCTGTGGCTTTAGTCGCCTCACTGATGCACTCACGAAGCTTCATAAGTCGCGTGACAAGATAATTGCAGTCAGTCTGAAAATATAAAGTCAACTTTAGGAACTTATTTTTATTCCAAGAAGGACTTAACCTATATCAAAACTTCAGTAGACAAACTAATCAGGGCAAGGTTAGCTAGCTATACAGTTACACAGCAACAATACATACTCCTGATGATACACTAAAGGCCAAAGAAAGTGCCGGTAAAATTAAGCAATTGGGGAAAACGATGAAAAGTTTATCTAATTTCAGTAATGAATACAATATGCATCCCAACTTTGGGAAGTTCCGAGTAAAAAGTGCGCATTATACTCAAGATTTTATGGTAGTCGTCTCAAAGATAACTAAAACTTTGTTTACTGGTCACGAATTTTCTAAATTTCTTCGCATAGATTGTGAAACAACCGCATAGATCAACATCACCTCGCAAATGGCCGACCCGGTCTGTAGTCTCGAGTTAAGCGACAGAGGCGCGTTCGAAGATGAACCACAGGCTGAACTAAGCGATCCGCCGATGGACTGACGCTTAGAAGGAATCTGGCCTCCGGCCGTCAACCATTCGTCGTGGGTCGTATCCAATTGCCGATTTGCGTTGCCCTTCCTTTCCATCTCTCGCTCTTGATTGCGCTTCTTAACTCGACACGATTCGTCAACGGATGCAGAAGATCGCCAATTGTTAAGATCCTACAATACAGCCGACGATATCGGAGACGCAATGACGCTGGCAAGGCCAATGATGTCCATTATAAGATAAATGATTTAAGATTTTGAAAGATAGGTGAGGACAATTAGATTTTTTTAAAACTCAATTTGTCAAAAGTTCAAAACAATGATGCAGCACTTGTGTTGTTATGCGAATTAGTGTGCAGCTCTAGTTTAAGATTGTTAAAACCATTGGTTTTAAAGGACAGTTAACTGTTTCAAAAAAAGACCGGTTAACCGGTCATTAGTGGCAGCCTGATGTCATGCCTACATCAAAACGCTTTGATGTTGCCAGCGCCTATGCCGGCGTCATGGGGCCTACATCAAAGCATTTTGATGTTTTCAAATTTAAATTACTGTTAACCGGTCAAGGTTAAATGGACCGGTTAACCGTTAACCTTACTTTAGTTCATAATCTAATGATAACGGCATGGACTGAAATTGGTTAAACAGTGGGAGAACAAAAAAAATTATTACAGAAAATATTGAAAGCAACCAATTTCAGTGATTAAACATTTCAGCGCATAGACTGCAGATAATATCTGCTACCAAACAAAATATGCTTTCTATTCAAGCACAATAACCAGCATCTTTCAAAACTCACATATCGAAAAAATCAAAAAGATAAATGTTATCTTTGTTTTAAGATTTTTTAAATTGCAAATGATTTTCCATAATATTCAATAAATACGAGATTATTGAGTCGAGCGTCGTGATAATCCGATGATCTGTTCAATCGGTCGTCTGTCTGTCTTGACTCAAATCGAGATTCACTGTATGACGAACTCTCAAATCTTTCTCCACCATCATCTCTGGAGTTCAACAAACTATTCATCACGGGAGCATTTTGAGCGGCAGAAGAAGCGAGACGTTTTGAACTGCGTACGGGTCCAGAAGATGCCATTTCTGTTCGTGAAAATCACAATGTTACGTGTTGCCACTTCGCCGAACAATGCACAAAACTTAAAATCACTTTTCTGTAAATTATTTTAAATGTCTGCTCAGAACAAGCATAACTATTTCCATAAAATATGTTTTATATATTCCAAAAAATTACAGCATAAAAAGCATTAAATTATGACTGAATAGGAGAATTTTAACTAAAAGCAAAATGGCTGTGGTAATTCATAGATCAATGCTTCAAAAACAAGTTCAAAAAAGGTTACAGTTCCTAGTCATCCAGAGGGTGCCCAAAAGTCCAGAAACCAACTATTACACTGAATACCTACAGGAATCTGATCCAATATTATCACCGCTAACTTCGTCATACATTCTTGTGCTGACATATAATGATAAGTAATAACAGACCGCTGAATTGTGCATTCTTATCCACTGTGCAAGTATAACATATCATGATAAACATATTGCAGAGAATTAATTCTCTACCCCTGCCTCTCCATTTAGTGTCTCTGTTAATACTAATTTCCAATTGTTAATACCAATTTCCAATTGTACAGTCTCTGATTTATATTTCTGTTATTACTGATTGGATGTTGTAATCTTTGATGGTTCTTTGTTTTGAGTTGATATTAATAAACTGATCTGACTGATTGATTTGACTGAGAATGAGCAGCTACTGCGGTACCAATGTGCAAGAAAACATTTTCAACAGGCAAAATCCAAAACAAATGGATGCTGTTGGAAGAATGAGAAAACAACTAATATTAAAAGCGGTACCATTGTCAGATCTATTCCAGCCTTTCGAACGACATAGCTCTTCAGCCGAACGATTTTACTTCATTAGCAATTTAAAGAGAAAAAGCAGAGAAAACATTTGCTTCCTCCAAAACCAAAGGATGCTGTTGGATAAAATTAAGTGAAAACGAAAATATTAAAAGCGCTGACCATTGTCAGATCTATTCCAGTCTTTTGAACGACAGCTCTTCAGCCGAACGCCATTTTAATCCATTAATTTTGATGTTTAAAGCGAAAAGACTGAGTCGAGAAAAACATTTCGCAGTTGAACCCGTGTCGTCCGTCGATTCTAGTGATATTACCACGCATCTATCTTTTAGAACGCCGAGAAACATCGATCAAATCAAGAGAAACTCTCGGGATGCTATAATACAGGGTTGTCCAACTGGCGGCCCGCGGGCCGGATCCGGTCCGCGGACCAGTTTCATCCGACCCGCCACCGAGTTTGGGAAAATAACAATTTTTGCTATAGGACCGGTTATTACCGTTATTTTATAGGACTATACTTAGACTAGAAAGTTACCAAATTGCTTACTTATCCACACCACAGGTGACGGCGGTAATTAAACTTACTTATTTGCTACTTATCAGTGGCGGCTCTAGGATTTGGCAAGTGGGAGGGCCGTAGGAGTGGCAACTTCTAATCATGGGGGCAACCATTTGTTGTTTAATGTATGTAGCATTAAGTATAGGGTCCCAACTGGGGGGGATACTGGGGGCAGGCATCACTCAATAAGGGGCACGGGCCCCTCTGGCCCCCCGGTGGAGCCGCCACTGCTACTTATTACTAACTTGCTTACATTTGTCATCTCGCTGCAAGTCTCTTTCACGCTCAGTTAAAATTTGACGCCGTTTTCAGCAGTTTGCTAATGTAAAAACACTCTCGTTTCTTGAATACGACTTGGCGCCACAAGCATTGATATTGATATTGCTGGAATTGTTAGAGAAAACCCTTATTCGCAGTGCTCGCACTAGATTAGAAAGTTTACCGAAAGTTTTCACTCAATATAATAGAATGGATCATTAGATTGAAATTGAACAGAATCAATCGAATGACTGTCACTAGTCTTACTAAATCCAACTTAGACACTAAGCCGGGAGAATACCAATACTTACTTGCTAATTAATTTTAACTGGAATACTATGTTAAAATTATAATATTATAGCAAGACGTTTATCTGAGCGAGATTAGGAAATGTGCCCTAGGGGCATACTTGTGATCTCGAGACCTGAGGTCTCGAACTCGAGTGCACTCGAGTTTGCCCACAGAAGGTCTTGGTCTTGGTCTCGAGACCACAGGGGCAAAGTCTTGGTCTTGGTCTCGAGACCACAGGGGCAAAGTCTTGGTCTTGGTCTCGAGACTTTGAGCCAAAAGTCTCGAGCTTTGGAAAGTCTCGACTCTCGAGTTCTGTGAGAACTCGAGACCTGGTTGAAGTCTCGAGATCTCATTAACTCAAGTCCTGGCTCTCCGCAATAAATGGCAACCTCATGAATTATTTATGTCTATGTTCTGACCGAAAGTTATCTGTGTTTCCGTTTTTTTCTTTCCGTTTTTATTGTTACTGAAATTAAATTGAAAAGAATGGCGGAAAACTTGTATTGAACTGAATATCGCATATGTGGATCCCTTTATGTGATGCCAATTAAAATGCAATACGTGTACACAGATGATATTTTTTAATACAAACCATTAAATTAATGACATTAACTAACAAACCATTAACTAACTGTCTATTCTATAACTTCAGCAGCTGGTGTTTGTATATTACAGTGTATCTTACAAATTCGCATATCGCATACTATTTTTATGTATATCGATTTGTAAAAATCGATAAATATGTCTCTAAGTTTGGGACTCGAGAGCCAAATGTTGGAAGGTCTTGGTCTTGGTCTCGAGACCAGATGGGAAAAGTCTTGGTCTTGTCTCGAGACCAGAAGGGTAAAGTCTTGGTCTCGAGACTAGAGGGGTAAAGTCTTGGTCTTGGTCTCGAGACCTTTTCAAAAGTCTCATTAACAAGACTGCGACATTGTGCCCTATCCACCCACGGGGAATAAACAATCAAGTCACACTATGCTAAACGACTACGAAATGAAATAAACAGCAATAATGTTGGCATAAATTGCTTACTCTATGTTGTAAGTAAGTAAAGCTGCCTGGCCTGCTAATAAGCAATCGACTATACTCTATAGCTAAACAGCAGAAAGCTAATTAATTAGCTCGTCGTAGCTGGTTTTAGAAAATCTTTTTTTATTTTTCCAACGTTTTTTTTAAATAATAAAACTGTTGACAAAAATGAAAAACGTTAAAGACGTAAAATTTAAAAAAAACGTCATCATCATCATCATCAGTGTTTCTGTCTCTAGACAGGTCCAGGTATCCAGTTATTCCACTCCGATCGATTGCTTGCTTCTTCTTTGAGTTCCTGATATCCTTTATTCATCATCCACTCCAACATCATCTTTCTCGGTCTACCTCTCACTCTCTTTCCCTCTATTTTTCCTTCGATTATTGTTCTTAGTAAAGAGTCATGCCGGAGGACATGTCCCATCCAATTTCTCTGCCTTTTCCGGATTGTATCTATCAGGCTTCTTTCTTCTTCTATCTCCTTCATGACTTCCTCGTTTGTCTTATGCTCTGTGTATTTTACTTTTAGCATTTTCCTCCAAATCCACATTTCAAAAGCCTCTAATCGTTTTATATCTTCCTTTCTCATTGTCCACGTCTCCGCCCCATACAACGCCACACTCCATATCAATGTTTTTACCAGTCTCTTTTTAGGTTTAGTTTTAGTTTACTTTGCATCAGCTCCTTTCTCTTGTAAAAAGCTTCTTTTGCTATTGCTATACGTCTTCTTATCTCTTTATTGCATCTAGCATCGGTTGTTATCAGACTTCCTAGATAGCTAAATTCCTTCACTTGCTCTATGATCTGTCCGTAAACCTTTATTTCCACTCTCGTTCCTTTTTTTACTTATTACCATAACTTTAGTCTTTTTTGTATTGATTCTCATTCCATAATTTTCTGACACTTGTATCAGTTTATCCATTACTTCCTGAAGCCCTTTTGATTGCTTGCTAGCATGGCCTGATCGTCTGCGAAGCGCAGCGCCTTTAGTAGTACTCCTCCAACTTTAACTCCCTTATCTGTATTTTCCATCGCCTCTTGTACTAATTCTTCGATGTATATGTTAAACAGCAGCGGTGACAGTGGACATCCCTGCCTTACTCCTCTGCCAATCATGCACGATTCACTCAGTTCTCCCTCTATTCTCACCTTCACTGACTGTCCAAGGTATAGGTTTGCTATCAGAAAAAAAAACGTATAAAACGCTTATTCCATCTATTATTATTATTATTATTATTATTATTATTATACAACGTAGAGATTTATGTGGCAACTAATACAGTGACTGCGTGGACACATTACAAATTATAAATTACAATAGCTCGTGCGAAATAGCGAAGTTTTAAGATTCTTCTTGAAGGTGTCTGGCGTTAGGGAGAGTTGAACTGAAGAAGGCAGGCGGTTCCATGCCCTTGCAGCAGTCACGGGAAAGGCACGATCGCCTACAGTACGAAGGCGCATCAAAGGAACAACCAGAGAAGCGGTTCCAGCAGATCTCAGGCGACGCCGACCTGCCTGATCTGCGACTCGTACTAATTCCGTCGTCAGGTACTCTGGGCCAATACCGTTCCGGCAGCGATAAGCCAGCGTTGCCAACTTAAACTCAATCCGCTCAGGCATTGATAGCCAGTGTAAGTCTCGTAGAAGCGGTGTTACATGTTCACGAGAAGGGACCTGAAAGATCAACCGCGCCGCTGCATTCAATACGACCTGGAGTAGTAGTGGTAGTAGTAGTAGACTTCTTTAGCGCCATTGTAGTAGTACATCTGCACCAGTCGATGGTCGCTTCAGTGAATAATCGTAGTCGTGAATCATTGTCCGTGGTGAATCGAGGTTGTAATCCAAAGGTCAGTCCGTACTTCCAGATTCCAGGTTAAGGCGGATATGCAGTCAGGAATAGATGTGTTTTAAGTCTAGACCTGAAGGTAGAGACGTATGGTCCACATGCTATCTTGGCTCTATAAAAGCGTTCGTTGCAGGAATGTAATGTAGGTCTACGTGTACGTGACAAAATGACTAAGCTCACTCTAATAATTAGACAGCCAAATCTTATCTTGATAATTTGATAAAATTAATACGCATCAATTTCTGTAGACACCGAGTCTGTTGTCGCTATCGATTCTTTAATACGGCGTTCATCGATATCTTGCTTTTACGAGTTCAACATCTGAACTAAAGTTAAATCTGATAAGAAAGCGTTTTCAGTTCTTGGTACAAAATCTGGAACTCTCTTTCTCTCTGTGTCTTAGTACTCAGTGGCCTACACAAAGGGGGTTGTAGGGACTGTCCGCCTATGGCGGCAAATGGGAGGTGGCAATTGGCCTATTTATTTATTAACCCACTGAACAGGAAGACTGTGATCAAAATCACGGCCTTTGAATTATGGTGTTACAGAAGGATCCTGAGAATCAGCTGGATGGACAAGGTAACCATTGCTTTATACAGGTCTGTTAGGAGGAAAGATCCCCCTCAAAAAACTCAAAATCCCCCCCCAAAAAAAATTCCCAGCACTTACACAAATTTTGCATTGAACTGTGTCTTTTCCTCCAACCAAGTCATCCCCCCCAAAAATCCTCAATCCCCCAAAGGCCTGGAGTCTGGATAAAACACTGAATGTAACAAACGAGAGTCCTAGAAAGAAGTAAAACAACAGCAACGTGGACACGGGAAATAATACAAAGAAAAATGTCCTACGCTGGTCACATCATGAGAGGTTCGACCAGAGACCTACCACTGTTAATAAAAGGAGGAATATATAGGACAGGGATGCACAACCCGCGGGCCGGATCCGGCCCGCCAAAGGTTTTTATCCGGCCCGCGAGATACTTTCGAACAGCACAAGAAACCGGCCCGTCACTAAAATTAATTGCAGAAAATATAGATCATGATATTTTGTTAATACGCTACAATCCATGGACTATTATTATCCATTGGGCTACTAAAAATTGTGCGATATCTAACAACCGACAACTTTGGTAACGATAGGTGGGCGATAATAAACGCATTAACCCCTTAACTGGGGATCCCGGATATATCCGTCCATTTTACATCGAGTTACAGTTAAATACACGGTTAAGGGGTTAAAACGTTCTTTGAACGCATGCTTCTCTTGAAATAATAATATCTATATCTACCATTACTGAAGATATTTCAGTCCGAAGCGAAAAAGTGCAAAGTAGATTTCAATAAACGACAGTTTAATGCTGAATGTAAACATCAGTATTTCATGGGCTCGCTTAAGAGTAAACTAACGTGTTTGATCTGTCGCGAGTCAGCCAGCGTCAATGAAACGAAACGTTCCGATACTTATGGACCTAATGACTTGGAAGTTGAGTTGAGAATACAAAATAATTGAGCAGTTAAAAAGACTGTCGGTCGAGCAAAGTTTTCCAGCAAGTTCTCGCGAATCCAAATGTTTCACACAGGCCAACTACAAAGTTGTCCAGATAATTATTGCCAAGTCTTTGCGGTCTTTCTCAGACGGCAAATTTGTTTTATGAATGTCTCTTAATAAGTTGCTAGGAAAATAAGTAAAATACTGGTGTTCGTTTCATATCGACTTACTCTGATACAGTAGTACGATTAGTTCAATTACACCTATATAACGTATTTTGAGGTTTGTATGTTCGACCCGCGAGTTATGTGAGAACATTGGATTTGGCCCTCGGCCTCAAAAGGTTGTGCACCCCTGAAGTAGGGGAAGGGGCGACCGAGAAGAAGCTGGATGGACGACATCTTTGGCTGGACAAATACAAAGAAATACGAAGTCTTAAAGAGAGCGGCTGAAAATAGAGAGAATTGGAGGAAAATGGGGCCGTTCATAAACTACGGCACTTTTGAGGGGAGGGTCTAAAAAAAGTGTAACAGTTTGTGACAGAGAGAGGGTAAGGACAATCGTGACGTCACACTTTCAGTATGAATAAAACCTTAAATATACGTGATAGGATGTATAGTAAATGCGTTTGAGAGAGGACTTTTAATGCTCATTGACACTTTTTGCCCGAGATACATAAAACAATTTAAGGTCTCAACTATTACATTCGACATAATTGTCGGACGTTGAATATGTCTGTTTCGCTGTTTAAAATTGAACGAGAAACTCGAATTTATTAAATAGAAAACCTGCATGACGTAATTTATGGACGACGCTTTAATTAAGGGGGAGGGGGCCGAGATTTGTGATGCACTTGGGGCGGGGTTCCGAGATTTCAAATTTGTGACAGTCTGTAACAGTGGTGTAGGGAGGTCAGAAACTGTTGAATTAAACGTGACGTACTTTATGGACGGCCCCAATGACTGGCAATCGTCCGATAAAGGAAGACACGTACAGTACAGAAGAAGATAACCCACTGGTGGTGACTGCGCAAGTGGGGAAGTCCCCGCAATCGCGCAGGTGGGTGGCCTTGTGTCTCAATTAATTGGTGGCTTAGGCAAGATCAAAGGCGCCGGTGAAAACGTTCTCAACAGTGGCGTAGCCAGGATTTCTACAGGGGGTTGGTTCTGGTCGTGACCAACTTTGAAAAAATCTTGACAAGCAAAAAAGGTCATCGTCATTTTTCTTTTTTCTAAACATTCTGACAAGCAAAAAAGATCCTCAACGTATCAACCAAGGGGGTTTCAACCCCAAAACCGCGTCCAAAATATAATTAATGCATGAAAACACGTAAACAATTTTTTCCGTCGACGGCCAAAGGGGTTTAACCCCAAACCCTCTGGCTACGCCACTGGTTTCTCAGTAACAATTCGGCAAAACATAACCTCTCCAAGATACTTGGTCTGGTCCTATTAATCCAAATATATTTTATTTAAGAATATCGATCACGTTTATTGAAAAATATGCCAGAACAGGAGGGGCTGGGATTTGGGCGGGGCGGGGCGGCGTCTATGACGACGTCGAGGGGCCAAAATGTCAAAGTACCTTCTGCCGGATCTTTTACGAATCGAGTAATCTCAAATCTAGACTCAAAACACAATTCTCTTCCATCTGGATCTTTTTTCCTCTGTTATCTGTCTTCCAGTCTTCCACTAAATGATCTCTGGTGATTTGTACAAATCCAATGTTTTGCTAATGAATTTATATTTTAGTTTGACGTTAAAATCTATACATAGCCATTTTTATTTCGTCTAGCCACTCCAATGTTGAGAGAGAGAGAGAGAGAGAGAGAGAGAGAGAGAGAGACAGAGAGACAGACAGACAGACAGACAGACAGACAGACAGACAGACAGACAGACAGACAGACAGACAGATGGGAGAACAGACGGACAGAGATGAAGAGAGAGAAGGTTCAATGTTTTTTGTTCTTCCTGTTTCTTGTTTATAGTCATTCAGTAGCGCATATATCCTGTATGCCAGAGGAGTAGCTACCATATAGCAAGAATAAGCAAGGCATTAGGGTCCAGAAGAACTTGGGCCCTTTTTGACCACCAATGTTAAAAAAAGAATGTAAACAATAACAAAAGTAAATAATTAAAAAAACATTAAAAATCAGTCTTAATCAGATAAATTGGGTAGGTATTAAATATGACAGCGCTACAAAAACAAAGCCGTTTTACAGTTTTCAGTTTCCGGAATCCGGTGACAGACGATGCGTTATTATTAAGTGTTAACATTTTTAAGCCTTAGTGCACTGTTCGTCATGTTGTGACTTTTTAAGTTGAAGGGGCCCATTAATAATTTTTGCATTAGGGCCTAAAAATCCTAGCTACGCCAGTACTGTATGCTCCACGTTTTTGCATTCACGTATTCTGCCCATTGGTCCATTCGGATAAGTCCACATTGGTCAATTGTCAACGGATATCGATAATAGCCCACTTGGTACCCCATTTTGTCAACAGGAGTGGTGTTGGCTATCGCCAAAACAGACTGATGTCAAAACCATAAAACCATTCATTTTACAATTCTAAAGAAGGAAAATTCGCCTCTGGAAATTGAATCTTGAGCCACTATAACTGACTCCACAAAAATTATAATGGGCGGTATGAAAACGGAAAAGATGACTACGGAAATCATATTTTAAACTTGCATTTTCTTTTTTTCCGGAGACCAGGCATCGAAACCCGTCACCTCCCCCGCCAAAGTCTATTCCCCCATGGGGCCCAAGGAGTTTAGATGACACAATGGACATTAACACTTCCCTGCAATTAATTATGGGACAGCCCCAGGGATATTTTTACACCTCTAAACCACCCCACCCCCAACACCCCACAATTTGAGACCGACATCCTCCAAAACTATTCAGCCATTTTACATTTTTTGCCTGTCGGACTTTTTTGGCAGGGGACCCCCAGAATTTAGCGACACCCTTAAATTGATAATCCTAGAAATAACCCTGGACATCCCACCCTGAAGGCAAATTTGAAATAGCCTGAGCCAGACTATAACTAACTATCTATTCTATCCATAGAAAATTATATACATGGTCCGCATGAAAAGTCAGGCCAAAGTTGAAAATGGATGTATGTCAAGAAATGTTTACCCGCAGATATCTTGAAAGACCTCATAATTTATTTTATTAACTTAGATATGGACGACGTCACCGCTTTAATATTACCATTCATTAAAATCGTTATCTGTATGTCTGTTACCTTCAAGCGTTCTGATTGGTTGACTATTCTAGACGGTTTTAGACCGTTTAGTCCTTACGTCGCGATGCGTTGGTGGACGATGTTCGAAAGCGACGTTGCTATTGGTAACAATTGTTCGTAGAACCGGTTTAGTCGAGTCATTGCAGCATCAGAGGGCTGGGCGTGCGACGACGTTGCTATTGGTAACAATTGTTCGCAGCAATTTTAACGTACATTTTAGCGTACACAAAAATACGTGTACAGCGTCACCACAGTTGCGTGATTTTAATACATAGGCCTAATTATTACGTGGCGCAGAGCTTGGCTAGGTGGCGTATGTACAGTACATCATTGAAATGTTCTTCAGCATGAATTCAATGATTGGGTATTAGGTATAGGTATTGGATTAGTATTATCCTGCACTGCGAGCGAAGCGAGCGCGAGCGAAGCGAGCCTCTTTCTAGTAGTTGCTTTAAATGTGTCCCGTTTGATCTTTTACTCATCTTTTCCACAATTCTTATTCGTGCCTATTGATTTCCGAATATAAATACTATAATCGTATCGTAAAAGTAGATTTTTAGGTCGATTATTAGTTGAGTCAGCCGTTTTGTGCAGTGCTGATTTATACGACTATGTGACCTATGTCTATGTAATTTTCGAATGCTTATTTGCGGCAGCGACTGCGCAACGTCGCGGCTATTCGCATAAATCAGACGATCAATTACACAACTAGTGTAAACAACTAGTCCACATTAAATAAGTTAAACGGCTAAACGATATCCGTTCCAACAGTGTACTAAAATTTTCAAGATTTCAGCGGGGTAAACATTTCTTGACACACCATCCATGCAAACTGGCCTCACCACAGACCCATAGACTCTGTCTTGTGATATTAAAGTCTATGATTCTATCCATTTATTCGGAGATTCTGGACCCATTAGTTATTATTTAATTTTATTTAATTTAATTGCCTATTTATATTGCGCCTAATCAATTAATGTTAGCAAGCGCATTACAATTAATTATATATATTAATAATTAATATTAATATATATATAATATATTAATTAATTAATATATTAATATTATTATTCTTATTTATTTTAGAAAGTGAAAAACTCTGAGATTACAGTAATTGATGATCTTAATAACCGCTGAAGAGCAGTCCTAGGTAAACCAATAGACTTTGTTTATGGGGTCCGTCGGTCGTTGTTACTATTGCGTGTATCAACCTGTCGAATTCCGATCAGAAATCGATCTCTGATTCCACTCGGCACAGGTATAGACCGACGAAAAGGCCCGTGGGTGGGGCTAGGCGTAGACCGCCCTAGAGGCCGCCCAGACTGCTCTGCGGCCTGTTTGCTTTTCGTGCTGCGTGCGTCACCCGTCTTTTTCTCAGCGATGCGTTCCTCTGCAGAATTGTGTATATATTATTATGTACACTGTAGTGTTAATTTTTCTCGAGCTGTCGATCCTCGCGCGAGTGTACATGTACAATGTACATGTATGGGCGCACTTATCATGATGACGGCGCGGGGGAGGGGGAGGAGGTGCGGCCGTTAAATACGAGTGTACGGAGAGAGAGAGAGAGAGAGAGAGAGAGAGAGAGAGAGAGAGAGAGAGAGAGAGAGAGAGAGAGAGAGAGAGAGAGAGATGTCGATATATTCAGTGTAGATAATGGTAAGCGCTCGATAATATCAGGCGGCGACGGCGACGCTGTGGAGAGGCGATACGTTCTGATTGACGATCGATGTTGAACACGATTGCGTCGTGCTGCGACTTGCTTCTTCGAATTCTCTCTCTCTCTCTCTCTCTCTCTCTCTCTCTCTCTCTCTCTCTCTCTCTCTCTCTCTCTCTCTCTCTCTCTCTCGCTCTCGCTCTCGCTCTCCTTTACTTTCCTCCTTTTGTTTTGTCTCTCGTTCGGTGTGGTTTTCGCGTCTGAAAATCGTTTTCGTCCTACCGCGCCCGTACATGTGCGTGCATACTCTGTGTGTGTGTGCATGTGTGTGACGTTGTCACCGTGCCAAGGTATCCAGGAAGTCTCTCCAAGAATTTGGCATGATCACCTGTTATCACCTGCGGCCGCCTGCGATCACCTGTGATCACCTAGTCCGTCATGCAGTCAGTCGAACGTCGTTACAAGAACGACTGGACTCTTTATGATTTCCATTCTTAAATCTTTCAAAAATATTCTTGATTAATGCCCAAGCAGCTTGTGTCTGTGTGTGTGCACAGGGATGATTTTCCAAAAAATACTGCACGAAATTCTAACATTTAGGGCCTACATACTCAATTCAATGCAGAAATATTTGCAAATCGAGATTCTAAATTGACGAGTCTTAAATAATCTACTCTCCCCTCCCATTTTCAGCAGAGGCGCTTTGATTTCGCCCGATCTTTGCTCTTTAGACCGCTTGACATAATTATGCAGGTTCTCAAAATTTCCTGGAATCTCCTGGATTTTCTAGGGGCGTGCCCGACGAATTTTACAGCGAGCGGCAACACCACGACGCCTGCGCGTCGAGTGCTTGGCTTATTAATAACAAGCAAGCAGTCCGCTTGAAACGCGTCTGCGCCGTCTCCTATGGCTACGGGACGAGAACCTCTTCTGATCAGGCGCTATATAAGGCGCCGGATCGAAAGCCTGTCGCCGTACAAAGTCCTCCCCCTTTCGATCGGGCGATCGATCGATCGATCGGGTGGTGGACGGGGTCATCGCCGCCCGAGGAGACCGACCGCGAGGGCGCGTCCGACCGACCGACCGATCGAGAGGGAGAGAGAGAGAGAAACGCAAACGGAAAGAGTGTAAGTTCTTCTCGTGTATTTATTTCTGTGACTAACGCAATGCAAGTGAATAGGCGATTAACCCCTTAACTGGGTATTTAACTGTAACTCAATGTAAAATGGACGGATATATCCGGGATCCCCGCAGTTAAGGGGTTAAAGACAAGAAATCAGGTGGCGCCCAGCGGTGTAGCGACGGGGGGTATATCGGTCAGTAGCGGCTCCAGGATTTGGCAAGTGGGGGGGCGTTGGCGTGGCAACTTCTAATCATGGGGGCCATTGCAACCATTTGTTGTTAGGTATGTAGTATTAAGTATAGGGTCCCAACAGGGGGCCACTGAAGGGGCCAGGCACTCGATAGGGGCACGGCCCCTCCGGGCCCCCCTGTGGAGCCGCCACTGATATCGGTATATACCTCCCCAAAAAAAATCAGGCTACCTTAAAGTTTTTAATGTGCGTTTAAAGATTTTTAAAGTTTTTTAAAAGATTTATACCCCGAAATTGCATTATACCCACCCACCCCAATCAGATTCCTGGCTACGCCCCTGGTAGCGCCTGATTTGCAAGCATTTTGTCCGCTTATTTCACGAGTGCCGGTAAATTTTGAGCTTGATGGTAATATTCCAGACGTTGATATTATCTATAGTTCGATTGTGACATCAAAGATAGGCCTACTCAATATGTGCCACTCTCTGAAAAAAGCGATGGACACAATTTCTTTTTAAAATCTTCCTTTCTTATTGAAACTATAAGTTTTGCATAATTTCCTCCATAGTCTGTCTCGCTCAGCGATTTTCCTACACCCTCTGGGCGGGAGGTTACACCACCCGGTTTGTGGTGGACACCCATGTACCTGCCGCTACACCCCTTCTTCTGGATAGTGCATGGCTCATGATGGCTGTTACCAAAACAGACAGGTGTTTAAACTATTCATTTAAAATTCTAAAATGTCATTCATTTTCAGATTAACTCATGTAGTCATGGTAAACGTCATCCTACTGAATGGGGTAGTTTTAGTATTCCCTAGTCATTGTTGTCATGATTATCTTTGGAAGTTTTAGAATTTTGATGATTTGGCAGAGACGTGCAGTCCACTGTCTTTCCTTCATATCTAGACCTATATTCTATGGCACCTCTGTTTGGTTTTCAGAGCAATTCTATGTTTGATGTTGTTACGGTAACATGCACTGTGCTTAAAAGATGTTTCATAATTATAGGCATGTTTCCAGGGCGAAATTCACCTCGGAAAATTGAAACTGAACCACTATAACTGGGCGGATTTAAAGTATAATAGGCCTACATACCTACAGTGGGTTGGGCCTGTGAAGCCCCAAAACTACTCACCCTATCTCTATAGTTAGTTACTTAATATGTCAAATTATATAGCGCTATAGTCATAGCAGGCCAAGATCAAGAGCGCTTTACACATTGCACTTAAACGAGATGTTATTAAATAAGCGCGTCTTTAGTCTGGTAGCGAACATTTCTAGACTAGTCGCGTTGGTCACAAAGTCGGGCAGCTCGTTCCAGAGGAGGGGGTTCCCCCGGGTGAAATATCTCCCCCCAAATTTCACTGTTTTAGACGGAGGGGGTACAACCAATTGGACCTGATTACAGGAACGAAGCTGCCACCTATATATGTGGATTGATACCATAGAGTCTTGGAACTGGTGTTTATAATGTACATAATTATATATAATATTATTATCGTTATATATATATATATATATATATATATAAGATAAGATAAGATAAGATAAGCACAGTGGCTTAGCGTGGGGATGGGCTGGCAGCGCCCGGGGCAAAAGTGGATTTGTGCGTCCAACTTTCTCTTTTCTCCCCAAAAGTGTCTTGACGAGCAAAAAAGTCCTCGTTGATTAACATATTTTAACTGGTTTGTCAATGACATACATGCGTCATTACTTATACACTTTATTTCACTTGGAATTTTGCACCCACTCCAAAAAAAATTGCGCCCTGGGCGGCCGCCCTCTGTCCCTAAGCCACACCATTTTAGTACCTAATCTCTCAATGGTTTTCCCAGGTAGTGGCGTACAGAGACCATCGAGTCTTGGAACTGGTGTTGATAAAAATGTTTGACAAGCAAAAAGGTATCGGAGTCAATTTTGGCGTCTCCATATGGTTGGCGCCCGGGGGCCACCGCCCCACCGGCCCCCTCTGCACGCTACTGTTCTCAGGTGTCCTCTAATTCAAAAGGACTGGACACAGCCTAATAAGTAGAATCGGTTGGATCCAAATGGCTTAGGACCAAAGGACAAAAGTAAATTGGCAAATATTATTGTTTAAATATGGCGTTTAACTAAAACGCATGTTACTAAGTTTCAACCGCAAAACGCACGAGAATTGCCAGTTGAGGCGCTGAGTCAATGAAGAAGTATTGTCAGTATTGATGTTGCGCTGTGAAGATCCGCGGTCTATTTAAACGACGGATATTGTGATGTGACGATATTAGAGAATTTCCTGGTGACAGAAGCGGGTATAAGTGAGCGCAATGCATGCGATGTTCTAGCAAGTACAAGTACAAGTACAAGTACCTGACCTCCGAGTACAAGTACAAGTACAAGTACTTGCATTCCAAAAATGCGAGTCTTGACGAGCAAAAAGTCCTGGCCTTGAGTACAAGTACAAGTATTTTACCTGGTTTGTCAGTACAGTGCATGCGTACAATTACCTGGCCTCCGAGTACTTCACAAGTACAATTACCTGGCCTCCAAGTATTAGTACAACATTTTTGACATTGACATTTTTTCCCTGACATTTTGTCCCCATGACATTTTCTACATGACATTTTGTCCGTCACATTTTGTCCTCGGACAGTTTGTCCGGCCAGGAATAAAATTGACACTATTAGCATCTAAATATCATCACAGTTGCACTAAAAAAGAGATGATAGTCTTGCATCGGTCATATTAACCCTATGCGGTCTCGCGATCAAGCCAGCTTGGCTAAATACACGTTTAATTGGTGCGCCAGAAGCAGGCACGCTAAGGTCTCTAATTAAAAGGACATTATACAGCCTGTTGAACTCCTTTCTATTAACTTCACTGTTCCAAAATACGATGGTATCAGTGGCTTCATCATAAATATCGTTGAGTTCCAGGTACTTGGACATCTTGAGGATGTGCTTGTCATTAGCCTAAAGGAACAGCATTTTACTGGTACCATTGAACCGAAAAACGCCAGAGATGTAGCAAATTGAGGTGTTCAGTCAATACAAGAACAAGTACCTGGTTGAGTACAATTGTCAGTATTGATGTTGCGCAAGTGACTTGATCTAAAACTCTGTTTACAAGTACGGATACCTGGTGATGTACAAGTACAAGTACAATTACTAAAAATTTGTACTCGAGTACAACTCGAGTACAAGTACAAAAGAGCCAAGTACTACATCTCTGTGTTCTAGGGTCTAGACAGTGGCGAAACCAGGCTTCTGGGATAGGTTGCCCACCATGGACAAATCCCACAACTGATCCCAGACAACAGAATAGGAACCCGACCCCCGTGCGGTCGTGCCCCCCCCCCACGTGACGCAAAGACTCGATTGCCAAAATCACAGAATTATTCTGAAATTCGACGACGAAATTTCTAAATCTAATTATTCTAAAATTAATGAAAATTGGCCTCCGGGGGCGTAAAGGTCATTAGATTGCATCTGCCTTGAAATACAATAATCAACTATTGAATTTGACCTTTATTCGCAACCAGTGGCGTAACCAGAGTTCCGGAATAGGGGGGGGGGAAAGTTCCCGACAAGCAAAATAAAAAGCTCGTCAAGAAGTTTTTCGCCAATTCTCGTTTTCTTTTCTCTTAGCTCACGGCTACCCACCCCACCCCCAAAATTTCTCAATGATTTTGCGCAAATCTCAAGACCGGTCCCAACCAGAATAGGGGCCCGACACCCGTTCCTTCCCCCGCCGTGGCTACGCCGATGTTCGCAGCAACCGTAAGAGAATTTTCCAGAGGATACTAGTACGCCAATGTTGTGGTCGGTGGGTAATTCTGCCTTAGCTGAATGAATGAATGAATGAATGAATGAATGAATGAAGGCGCTGGTGAATCCATACAAACGGAACATTGAGTGGACCCCGAATGACAAAAAGAGTACCGCCTATTCGTTCACCGTCGATCCTATATATGCTATTTTCATTCATTTTCATCAATTAATTATTTATTTATCGGTAAGCCATCTAAGTGAAGTCGGCAAAGAGGCGCGTGACTTTTGCCGATTCAGAGAATTCCTATTCTGTTTTCTGCGACAAAAGTTCCCACACATAAGAAGAAGAATACATCTTTTTTTGAAATTCATTTTTTGCAAGCTATTCAAACGCATCATATATATATATATATATATATATATATATATATATATAGAGAGAGAGAGAGAGAGAGAGAGAGAGAGAGAGAGAGACAGAGAGAGACAGAGAGAGAGAGACAGACAGACAGACAGACAGACAGAGGCTGACAGACAGACAGAAACATAGTGAGAGACAGACAGACACAGAGAGACAGAGAGAAATAAAGACAGACAGAAACAGAGATAGACAGAGAATCATTACGAATATAGGTTATAACATATAATATATAGATTATAATATAGGTTTGCTGTTATTAATTAATTGGTTTAATTTCAGAGTAGATTTTGCGCCCTTGCGTAATTGAACTTAATGGTTGCAATTTCTGTCTGTGCAGTAATAATAATAATAATAATAATAATAATAATAATAATAATAATAAATTAATAAATTCGAACGTTTTCTTGATTGTTCAGCTTCTTTTCTCGACCGGATGTGGATGGATTCCGGATCTTTGGCGTCGATGTGGTAGGACCACCTGAGTGGTCACAGGTGGTGAATTTTCAAAGCTGTGAACACAACAGGTGGTATCTAACCCTTCGCGCATCAGTACGACCATACCTCTTCAAATTCAGCGTCAGCCAGTGCCTCCCCCACCACCCACAGGCACTCAACGTCGGTAAATTAAAGTTTGGAATGTCTTAAAATGGCTGCATAGAAGCTGTTCGCGTTGAACTAAGGTATAATTTATCGCTTAGAGTTGTATAATCTGTGGCGCTTAGAAAAACAATCGTATGATTAACTTTCGCGTTTCTGTCCTGTGGCTCAATTGACAACATTAGGCCTAAGCCGTTGTTATTTCTTCTTCTTCTTCTTCTTCTTCTTCTTCTTCTTCTTTCTTTTTCTTCTTCTTCTTCTTCTTCTTCTTCTTCTTCTTCTTCTTCTTCTTCTTCTTCTTCTTTGACCACCACGGACTACGGGTTACGGACTATGGATTTCAGCCAGATTGAACGCTCGTGAATAAGCTGGTGCACTGCGCCAAGCTTTCTGGCAGCGCTATAGAAATTTCGTGTTTACTTACTTACCTACTTAGTTAATAGACTAGCTATCAAGGAATATCGCCTGATCGTAATCGCTCAACTGAATTTGAATTAATTCAAGCGTACCTGTGTTATTTGACGCACATCGCAGGCGGTCAGAAAATTAAATTTGACATAATAATATTATTATCTTTAATCAAATCATGAGATTTTATTGACGCAAGATTAAAACTACAAATGCGCTTTTCTTGCCTTTTACTGATGCGAACTGGTCTGTGATGATGTGTCTCTCAAAGTCAGTTTTCTCAGTTTCTTCTTCTCTTTCTACGCTGAGTAGAGAGCAAGAGCACAGAGTTTTCTGGCGCCCTCTTCAAGTGGCACCCAGGGCATCCGCCCTACCTGCCCTACCCTAGATACGCCACTGAGCATATCTTCAGCTATGGTGCCGCTTAATATATAGGGGAAAGCAAAGAAGAAATTCATTTTAGAGGACCGTGGTCAAATTGGAGTGAAATAGTAAGAACTGTATTGCACGCAGTCAAGATTCCTTTTCAGAATAAGATTGTCTGGTCTGGTATAACCTATAACGGTCATTTGTATTGCATATCAATGTCACATTGTGCGTACATTCGATGACGAGTGGATTAGCTTTTAAGAGTTAAAAGTCCGTAAACTTTATCGCTTTACAGTTGATATCAATGTCGTAAGTCCAGTTGAGCAATCAACGGCCTTTTAGAACCATTTGCGGAATGTTGAAGCGCTCACGAAATACTAACACAATCAGGATTCCAATTGAGCGATTCAAGAAGAAAGACAACATCTAAGGTCAGACCTCGCCGACTGCGAAACTAAATCATGGAACTTCTATGACACCCACTGGTGTAGTGTGGGGAGAGCAGGGGTGGCCGCCCCGTTTTTTCTCTTTTTTTTTTTTTGGGGGCGCAAAATTCCAAGTGAAAATACAAAAAAGTGCAGGCAACAAGAAATCCTAACATATGCTGACCTAAAATAGGTAAATAGGTTGACATGTGTAATTAATCGACAGATTGTAGGCACTATGTGCGAAATTCCGAATCTTTTATTGTGTTGTATATCACCATTCACCAGTTTTGCTTACTTTGGAGTTTTACTTAGGCCTACTTATTTTTGTATAGGCCTATAGATTTGGAGTCTTTGGTTCTCTTCCGTTCTGATGTTTTACTGATATGACATTCAATAATTATAATTTTATTAAAACAACGAAGTTTTCGCCTTATAATACACATGGGCGTCCGCAGAAATTTTTTCCAGGGGGTGCAAAACAAGGTTTTGTAAAGAAATGAATGAAAAATTTTTCCAGGGGGTGCAAAACAAGGTTTTGTGACGAAAGAAACAAGTAATTTTGATTTGTTCATAACTCCACAATTTTTCCAGGGGGTGCAATTGCACCCCCTTGCACCACCCTCCGGACGCCCATGATAATACAACATCGCGCTGCGAACCTCCAACATTGGAATGCGAAGATGCGGTCGATAAGAGAGAAGACGTTCTTTGCTTGTCAAGACCGTTTTGCACCTGGTCTGGTCATTAATTACATCGCGTCTCTTCTGGTTCCGAATGAGCACTGAGCAATTTACAAGTGGGCCTAGTATAGGCTACAACAGATTATCAAATGAAAATGGCTACAGGTCGAAAGGTATGCAAGAGACTCTGTTCGAGTGTCTTATACCAGCGTTGAGCTATGATCAAGTATGCCGTTCACTCGACGAGGGGTCTGAGAAAGTTTGTGACAGTTTGTGACAGGAGAGGGAGGGGGGTAAAGAGCTCTGTGACGTCACTTTTCGTGCATATAAAACCTGACGTTATGACCAACGCTATAATGATTATAATAATTATTATGACCATAATGAATTATAATGATTTAAATTTAAATCAATCGCTTATTCTTTATTTATCATTGAATTAATTCTCTTTGCTCTAGTTATCTGTGCTGTAATGAATAGTAATGTCAGAAATTGATGTACTTAAGTATAAAACTTGTATGATGTTCTTTTGGAAATAAACCGATTTCAATATCAATTATGCGGTGATATTTTACATTGTCCTCTGATGGACATCCCTCCACAAAAAACTTGCTCACCGGATTTGCGCGAATCTGATGGGTGGTCCGGAGGTCAGGTTGGGGGGGGGAGGGCGGTAGGGCAGTTGGCCCCATTTCCTCTCTCCCGTCGTGGCGACGCTAGTGCATACAAATCTAAGTCAGCTCAGAGGTTAGAATCGAGTATTTTATTTGTTGCGAATCACGAACCATTCGAGGTTTCTTTTCACATCAAATGCTTTTGTTATTCGAGCGGAATTATAATAGCAATTAAGACAAAAAGACGACGACGACAACTATGAAGAGGATCACCATTAAGCCTAACATAGACTATTTTTATCCAGACAATCATCGACATAAACAGAGCACTAAAACGACTAACCGTCAAAAGAAAACGACAAACACTAAAATATTTATGAAAATCTAAAGAATGCTAAGAGTAGGCGTGGACACGGTGCACAGCCATTGAGCAGTGGCGGCTCCAGGATTCGGCAAGTGGGGGGAGGGGCGTTGGGGTGGTAACTTCTAAGCATGAGGCCCAACAATTTTTTTGCTAGGTATAGAGTAATAAGTATAGGGTTTCAAAAGGGGCCACGGGGGGAAGAATTCAACAAGGGGCACGGGCCCCCGGACCCACCACGTGGAGCCGCCACTGCAACTGAGTATTTGTTCATGGACAGGTAGAAAAATATCGTAGACGGTTTAGGTCACCTGAGTGATAACTGTCATAACATACACAAAAGCTGTCTCATATAACAGCAACAATGACAGAAAAGACAAATTTACTTGGACAATTTTGGACAATGGACATAAAACATCAAACTCTCATCGAACTCAGTAGCTATACGATAATCGTTCGATTAATAATTAATTAATTATCGTATAAACTTATCTTATGATTTTTTAAATATCAAAATAGAACATCGCATTGATTACAACGGACAGTGTTAACGTACAACAATTAACATTGGAAGACGTAACATTGAACACATAGGCAGTGGTTAAAGTGTCCTGCGTCCATCGAATCTCAGCTTTCAGAACCTGAATTCTGTAAAATCTGGGTTCTGTAGTCAAAAATGTCGGCAAAGCTCACGGACGGAGCCTGAGTTATATTAGTGGAGGGTCGATGTCGGTACTTTCTGTCGATATTCGGTATATCGGTCGGTATTATTAAAAGTCAGTTCGGTATTTCGGTGTCGGTATGGCTAACTATCGTGATATCGGTATCGGTATTCGGTATATCGACCCACCACTGATCTATATAAAGCTGCGCGGTCAAATGTGTGTAATTAGTTTCATCGTTTCCAAAACACTTCAACCACTGCATGACACACGGAAAATGACAACGTCAGAGGAAAATGACACTTTAAAACCTGTCAACGCAAAGCATTCTCTTCATCGCAATAATTTTGTAAATTGAAAGTTTAACTGTGACTCAGGTATTATCAGGTATTCATCCGTTTGATTGCCGCTTTAATGCCATCTTTGTCTCGAACACCGATTCGCAGGCAAATGCTATCTAAACAGCTGAAGAATAATAACAACACATGGACAGCTTTTGATCATTTGCAAACATGTAGCTATAGGAAATAAAATTATAAACTTATTCGTGACTGCAGCTCATTGAAGAGATATCTGAATGAAAATGATTTCATGTCGAGTGAAAGACGCGGACTGTTGACTCAATGAATGATCAAGACGATATAAGAATAAACTTGTCAAACGTGTAAAAATCCATTAGAATGTAAACCTCTTCTTTGTACGGATATTTTGTTCAAACAGTAACACCTCTTTTACGCGGACTCGATTAGCATGAAATTTCGGTCAACAGGGACGCCTTTTCCCAATGCCCTGAAGCAGCCCGGGTTAGACACCCCTTTAGCATTGGACAATACGAAATAGAAGACCTAGCAGTTTAGGCATTAAAGTTAACGCTAAGATATTGCAAAAACGATGTTTGATTCTTACGTTGTCCACATTGACTCGGATTCAATTCCTCTCTGCAAGAATACAAGCAACCATAATTAAGGATTCAATACAATGGGATTGGCAAGAATGGAAGCTGAACAATAGAGAAACTGTGTGAAGCATCAGAGAGAAACTAACAGAATTCATAGGGGAGGTTAGACCTATACAGTGGCGTAACGTGGGGTGGGGGGGGCACTTTGTTGACAGCCCCGGGCCCTGGGCTGGTAGCAGGAGCAGTAGTAGAAGAGGGGTCGAGCTAGAAGGTTAGTAGTTAGGTTAACCCTAACTTGTTAATCCTAACCCTAATATTAAAATGATGTTTTTGCTGACGACTATAGAAGCTTTTTTGCTCGTCAGGATGAAACGCAAAGAAGGTGATGACGTTTTTTTGGATTAACGTCAGCACACAAACTCTTTGGGGCCCCATGGCAAAGATGCCCCCGGGCGAAATTTTAAAAAGTCACATTCTAATACGCCACTGGTTACAAGGTATAATGATTTGTTCTGTATATTTTTAAATACATTAAGAGCCTCCCAGAGACAATGAAGTTTGGGTAAAAATCAGTAAATATAGGCCTAATATATATACAATTATGCACATATATACGTATATATAACATATATAATATATGATTTATATTATATGATATATAATTATATATAACATATAAAACAACATATACGCTCAAATTTATACCCCCACAAATCAAATTCCTGGCTGCGCCCCTGATGGAATTCTGCAGAATTTTATAATCTAATGTTTTTACAGCATCCTTGATAAATGTAATTTCTGTTCTTAAAGGAAAGATTAGCGCAGTTTCAGTCTTTATGGAAAATTGCAGACTATAATAAAAAAATTCATATTTAATAAGGAGAGTAAGTAAAATAGCCGGGAGTCACAGACTCACCGCGATTGTAAGGTTTGAGATCCTGAGAGCATGCAAAATATAGTCACCAATTGTTATAGCCTTAAACACCAGTAACAGTTACAATGCGATATCATGTTGTTTACTTTGACCAAGTGGACCAGAAACCCCTTAGGTCACCAGTAGTTGACCCACTGCAAAGGTCACCCTACTTATTCTAACAACCTCATAGCATTTCCTGATCTCCCAGTATTAGTTACAGTACCATCGCAACCAGTAGTTTCTATGTCAGCTCCTTTCTCTTTTAACTACACAATACACGTTTTGATTCAACTCACAGATTCTTTCTGAAACGTGACCAACCTGACTCTCTAAACAATTTTGCCACACACTCCTCAATTACTATGACTTATCTCATCTTTCTTCTTAGGAACTAGTGTTTTATCCTTCCTTCCATCAAAGAAACACATTCGATAACATTGCTGTCCTCTTCATTCAGTTCCGTTCTTTTCCTTTCCCTTAAATTCTCAGCTTATGTCTAAATGAGGGTTCTATCGTCTTCATAAACGAGTACAATGTCTTGAAAACATGACGAAGATAGGGCAGCTAGCCTTATCTGATACAGAATACATGTCAGCAGCTATTAAAGATATATTAGGCAGAGAGCAGCGCACTTGTGAAGAGGTCTTCTTTATTCTTTTACCTTAGTAGAAATCCCTGGCGGATCATAGTCAGTAGTAGTAGTAGTAGCCTACTGCTGACTTCAACAGAACTTCTGCTTGCCCACTTGCGGATGGTTGTGATGCAGAGACAGTTTGGTTTTAGCTGAATGGTGGCTATAGAAGCTCTATCGTTTGGACCAGAAACAGAGATGCGAATATACAGTAAATACACTCAACACGCAAAGACGACGCCTGTAGGTATTAGTGTCAATCCAAAATCAGTAACTGCATGTGAATAGATGGATTAATACATCAATTCACACATAGACGCTCTTCGTCTTTGATACGGACGCGTCTAAGAACAAGCACAGCGCACATCTTGGACTCGGAGGCCTCTTGGTCCGCCGTGATCGCCTGATTGCTGCTCCACAGACGTCGCTTAGGCCCCGCGAGACCCTTTACCCTGCCTGGGAGGTTATTCGTGTACCTACCCTTGTGTTCTTTTCGATTTTTTCGTCTGATAACGAGGACGATGATGACGAAGACGACCAAAGACGCAAGACCCAAGACAACGACGACGACGACGACAATAAAGAGTGCGGGAATGAACTTCAACCCTGGTCCTTCTGAAATCCAAAAGCAGAGGATAAATCTCTCTAAAGAAGATAGATGCATGACAGGGCCGGATTAAGGTCCGAGTGGGCCTGGGGACTGAGAAAAAAAGGCCGTCGCCTATACTGAAAATTTCTGACAAGCAAAAAAAAGTTATCTCGAAAATCGGTGGGCCTATTTTCATGATGGGCCGGGGGGCTACAGCCCCCTCAGCCCCGCCTTAAATGGCCCTGGTGCATGAGAGGTGGTGCATTTTTATATTTCTTATATTGTGGAAATAGTGAACAAGTAAAGATACAGGTTTAGAGACAGGGTTAACCATAACCGGCTCTAGCCTCATCCTAACCCTAATTCTAACCAATACACCTGACCCTGACCTAGACCTATGACTGCCATGGTTTGGGCTTGAAATACGAGAATAGATTCTGGGTAAAAATGAACATATTCAGCTGACTTCAACTTCAAATTTTAAGCCTATTTTAAAGACACGTAGGCCTACAAGAAGCAGCAAACTAGCAATCTTCAAAATCTCAAATATGGACACACATTTGATAAATTATTCTTGTGGTTTTACATTACAACTAGACGTCGTCAACAGTATTAAAATTTTTGCCTAGTGTAGTATTTTTAGGGAAAGAGGAAGAATTTACTGGTCACAGTTCACTGAGTCCCCCCACTCAGTGGCGGCTCCAGGATTTGGCAAGTAGGGGTGGGCGTTGGGGCGGCAAGTCCTAATCATGGAGGGCCAACCATTTGTTGTTATGTATGTAGCATTAAGTATAGGGTCCCAACAGAAGGGCCACTGGGGGCCAGGCAGTCAATAGGGGGCACGGTTCCCCTGACCCCTCCCGGCGGAGCCGCCACTGCCCCCACTGGTCAATTCTATATATTGCAAGCGGAGAAAGTTTCATGAGGTCAACATCTTATCTGATTAGCTCTTTTAGTAAGATGAAATAATTAAAATTTCTTTCCCAATCTGTTGATCTGAATCTCAAATACTACTGCATGTTCGCTGTATTTACCTAATGGTTGTTCAATTTTCTGTGCTTCTGAAATATATAAAAGAAATCGAATATAAAGTATAAAGTATGGTAATACGTTTTCAACAGAGAAGTGCAACGGAAAAGAATGACGAAAAACAAAACATGGAGGAAACTAAGTAGACTCCCATCGAAAAACAATGGAAATGAATAGAATCAGCTTAAACTCAAGAATTTGGAGGAACAGTATTGGCCTATAAAAAAAGAAAAGCGTCAGCAGTTACTAACAAGGTGGCTTTTGAAAGTTTTGAAGACAAGTTTACAAAAGTATAAAACAAGACATAAAAGTGAGAAAACGCTTTTGAAGATATATGTAATGGAAAATTGAAACGAAATAATACAGTCAAACCCCTTTTAGATAACTCCAGGATGAGCAATAACAGAGGATATCGAAACTGCAAAGCTTCTAAACAGCTATTTTTGTTCGGTGTTTACAGAAGAAAATGCAAATACTGAACCAGAACCCAAAATTCTGTTGCATATAAAAATTAATTAAAGAAGAAATGCTTAAATGCAATAGCTTTTATAAGAGAGTATCTTATCAAGGTTTTGGCAAATTTAAAGACAGATAAGAGCCCATGATTAAATGGTTTATATCTAACCTCTCTATGAGGTTAGAAATGAAACTGGACATGCAATTGCATTGATAATCAATGAATCACTTAGAACTGGCGTAGTACCACAAGACTGGAGAGACGCATTGGTCAGCCCACTGTTCAAGAAGAGAAAACGAAGTGAACCAGGCAATTGCAGACCAGTGAGCCTAACTTCTGTAATCTGCAAAGTTATGGGAAAACGCTGAAAGAGAAGGTATTGGAGCATTTGACTATAGGCATAAAACTGTTAAAGTCAGAATGGATTTACAAAGAGTCGGTCATGCCTGACCAACCTTTTAGACTTTCCAGGAGGTTTGTGATAACGTAGATGAGGGCAAAGCAGGAGATATAACATATTTAGATTCTGCTAAAGCTTTTGATAAAGTACCCCATGCAAGTTTGACTGCCAAATTGAAGTCCTGTGGAATAAGGGGCAGTATTCTCAGATGGATTCAAAATTGGTTGAAGGGAAGAAGACAGAAGGTTGGCATTAGGGTAGGTCATTCGGAATGGGTAAGAGTTATTAGTAGAATGCCTCGTGTTCAATGCTTAGGCCAATGCTTTTTAATATATATATATATATATTTATATATATATATATATATATATATATATATATATATATATATATATATATATATATATATATATATATATATATAGGGTGACATAAAAAACCGGACTAGTCACATTAAGTTTGGCATTTAATATAGTCCGGTTTTCGCGCCACTCTGTATAATAGTAGATATATATATATATATAATGATTGTATATAAATGATATTGATGAAGTATTACTATCCAAATTTCAAAGTTTGCCGATGATACTTGCCAATGACGGAGACAGTGATGTTACTCTCGACAACTTCTGTCAATCCATCGAGTGAGTTATTGGCGACGCACTTGACTGTCACCTGCTTGTCCTGCCACTCCGGTTGCATGACGATCGACTTCCAGCCGTCGCCCGTCCGGACCTTGGAACCGAAAGGCTCCAGGGAGAATGTCGGGGAGGGGTTCCCACTGGCCGAACAATTGACCTCGTCTCCAACGCGAAGAATGCCTTGATCCGGCGTCAACCGGACATCTCTCACCAGGTCTACGATCCAGAACCAGAAAGCAGCTGCATTAATTAAGGCTCAAGCGCTCTTCTTCTCCTCTGCCTCTTAATTACTGCCATCAACATCAGGTTCTCTGTCTTGAGACAGGTCCAGGGCTCCATTGTTTCCATTCCTTCTCCGTGCCTTGCATGCCTCGTTCCTTACCAGTTCCCCGATGTCCCAAAAGCCCGTTTTCCCGTCGCTATTCGTCTCTTCCCGATTTAATAAAATTGTGTTACCTGAGAGATGTCAGCAACGTTTTCAAAGTTTTAGAATAGAGAACAATGCTATGAAAACATCATTGACAATAAATGCAATTTATAATTTAATATCACCGTAACATTCCACAAACTCAGGCCAACAATAGCAATGGCCAAATGGAAGCCGGAGAATCAATCTGGTTAATTAATGAAAGCCAAACTCAGCGGTAGAGTAGGAGGAGCTTGTGCATTTTGAATTATGGCGCTGTATCAAGGCTTTGCCTCACTTCACCACAGTAGTGTCTCCTGGAATGGTGTCACTTCAGTGGTGTCACCTGGAATGGTGTCACCTCACGTGACCTCAGTGGTGTCACCTGGAATGGTGTCGCCTCAGTGGTGTCACCTCAGTGGTGTCACCTGAGATGGTGTCAACCGGAGCGAAGTTGACGAAGGTCGTTAGTTGAACCAATGCCTTTACTGCTCAAAATTTGAGAATGTTTCTTCCCATGAATGCTGTTAGAAGCAATCACTATTCAAACGTTTCAAGATGGAATTGAAGAAAAATCACTGTAAGGCTGAACCTGTTCTGCTCTACTGTATCAGCCTCTGTCGAAACCATTATGAAAGGCATCTGGAATCAATTGTGGCGGCAACACGCTGCCAGTTAACGGCTAGCAGAGTCTCATAACACTGTTTAATAGGAGCAGCAGGTTCAAAGCCACCCTCCTTCCGCCGGAAATAGCTCCCCCATCACCATGGACTCATTTCCGGTGGTCAGTCATTCGTTTCATTCGTCTCTATCTACTCCTCCTCCTCCTCCTCTTCCTCCTCCTCCACCTTATCCTTCTCCTCCGGTCATTCTCTCCATGACGAATCCATCCATCCATCCATCCATCCATTCATCCGTGAAATCACTGAGTCATGGATCAGTCGTTTCCATTTTGCAATTGGCAATCAATCGAACGGCGAGGCAAATTCGCGCCACGGAAATGCTCTCGAGAAATCGGTCACGCAAGAAAATGACGAAAAACTATAACGACGCTGTTCTGTCACGCATGGAACGTAGGAATGCATCCAGATCACCACTCCCTTGGATCCGGATAAAGTCGATCGTGGATTCAGGTCCCGATCCATCCGACTCTTATATTGCAACATACAACGTCAGCATATCCTTCGCATGTGCAAATGCAATGCGTTGATCGAATGTCATCGCAAAAGCAATGGAGCCCTGACCTGTCTCAGGACAGAGAACCTAAGGTATAAGAAGAAGAAGAAGAAGAAGAAGAAGAAGAAGAAGAAACAACAACAACAACAACAACAACAACAACAAACAAGAACAAGAACAAGAACAAGAACAAGAAAAACAAGAACAGGTAGAACAAGATGATGATGATGGATGATGATGATGATGATGATGATGATGATGATGATGATGATGATGATGATGACATTGTAAGCGCGAAGGAATGTGAACATCGACATTTACACTTGACGCTCAGCTGAAGACGACACTCGGCGACCATATTGCCAATCTTTAGACGACACGTATAGTCTTTTCCGTCGTCTTTGTGTGTTGCCGTAATGTTAAGCGACCGCTTGGCGAGTCTTATCTCGAAGTTGTCTTCGCTTTCGAGTCTTTCTGATTCGCCGCGGAACCAGTACAGCATCGGCTGGTTCCCCGAATATTCCGATTTGCACTGCAACACTGTTCTCGAACCTTCGCGAAGATCAACTTCGCCCGAACACTCGGGCCTCGCTTTGAACGACACGAAACAAACAGAGAAACATTAGAACAAAATAATCCAGGGCCCTAATAGTAACAGGAGAAATTTCCAGGGCCCGTTGAAGGTAAATAAACCGCATAGAGACTAACTAGTTTTAGTAACTTGCCATCATTAGCGTCGCCACGGGGGGGGCAAATGGGGGCAACTGCCCCCCCAACCTGCCCCAGACCACCTACCAGATTCGCGCAAATCCGGTGAAAATAAACAGCACAGCCAGACCTTTGTCCCCAACAAAAATTTGGCGACGTAACTTGCCATATTATGTTAGTTTGTCTAATGAAATAATATATCAAAAATGCACTACAGACAGGCAGACAGACAGACTCACTGACTGACTCACTCATTCACTGGACAACCAACCCATCCACTACCCATCCACTCGCCCATTTACTCAATCAATCAATCAATCAATCAATCAATCAATCAATCAATCAATCAATCATTCATTCATTCATTCACTCAATCAATTAATCACCCATTCGTTCACTAACTCGCTCGTTCGCTAACTCACTCACTCAATCAATCAATCAATCAATCACCCATTTACTCACTCATTTCACTCACTCACCACTCACACGCTCAGTCGCTCACCCACTTCGTTCACTGTCTCACTCCCAGTCTGACAGTCTGACTGTCTGTTATTGATTGATTAACGAAGGTGGCAGCGTGTTGCGTTTACTTCCAACTGTGAGATAGTAAGATCGTTTGAAGAGCGTTCCGTTGACGTTGCTCTCGCAGATGTATAATCCTGGATCGGGGTCGACGTCAAGGCCTGAGATCGTCAACGTGAATTGAGAATCCACCTGGAAATTGGCGGAATTCTCGTGCTCGGGATCTCTACCACCGCTGCTGCTGCTGCTGCTGAAGATGACGCTCGGCTGATTCTGGACGGTGTTGTAGACGAAGTCCACCCACCGCACACTGGGTGGAAAGGACAGCGGAAGGTCACACGGCAGGCGAACGCTCTCTCCAGTCACTCCACCGACGGCTAATGCGTCTTCGTCGTCTCCTTCGGCGAATGCAAAGACTCTCAGCACCACTGAAACACACGCAATGCGCATAGAAACATATTGACAATTTTAGCTTCACATACTCACATACTCAGTGCTTCAACTGGAAAAAACACACACCGTTTAGACACTGCTACATCCCCACCACTACATCCCCATTGCTACACTTCCCCAACAACTACATCCCCAAGCTCGACATATCCCCACTGCTCCAGGTCACAAATCGCACCCTAGTAGTAGTAGTAGTAGTAGTAGTCAAGACTGTTTAATACTATGAGGCTGGTCAAGTCGATGTACTGCTGCCTCATTATCTCAAACCCGCCCATTATGACGTGCGGTTGATTGGAACAGCCAGCCAGCCTGTTGCAAGTCAGGAATACAGCCAGTCGTTGAATCATTAAAGGAATACATATATTTGTTGATAAAAGTTAGTAATAGTAGGGCTATATATTGACAGTACTTAGACAGTCAGGCTGGTGTGATGATAAAACCACGAAACCCTGTGATTGCAAATAATTTAAGAACTGGAAGAAGACGATCAGACGATCCATCATCGTTTCCCATCGATTTAGAAAATCACATTGTAAAATTTAAACTTGCTATGTCATTTTTTACAACGGATGAAATTTGTTGCTTTAATAGCAACTGTTACTTGCATACAGTGGCCAAAACCTGGCGTCGATTGGGATGGGGAAAATAACTTTAAAGTTGACCCCCAGTTAGTCCCCTCCATTATGGGGATATTGCATTCTGGGGACTTTAGATCGCCCATGAAATACGTTAAGATGTTAGGCCTAGGGGTCGTCGATAAAGTCAGACCGTTTGTCTCTGGTTTTATTGACAAGCAAAAAAGTCATCCTGATATTTTTCGATGTCCCCTCCAAAATTAAACAATAAGGTCATTTGAATCGAGAATTTTGCGTCATTCTGGCATCAACATCATGGGGAGGATAGAATTTTTTTACAATATAGCGCATTAGCGGAAATTGGGAGGATAATTGATACTCTGACCCGCCAACAATTTTGGGGACCGTCCCCGTGTTTTGAAAGGAGAATTTCAAATTAACAAATCATTACGCAGTGTTTATTCTAAACCTTCTCTGGGGACTTCCTACACTAAAAGGATCAATTTTGGCAATATCAATATGGGGATGGAAATTTTCCCAAAAGAGCTTCTGGGGCTTTTATTGTTTTGGAGGGGAAAATGTAAGGATGACAGACTTTGCTTGGCAGGGCATTCTGAAATATTAGAAGGATGGAAGGATGACTTTTTGATACAGCCCATTAGAAAAGGAAGATAACCTTTTTGCTTGTGGGTTTTTGAGACTTAGACCTTGTCCCCCCAAACATTTCAAAATCCCCAATGTCAAGATGGCTAGAATAAACACTGATTCAATAAACAAACTAAAACATTCCTAGATAGGTTTGATAGATTTGTAGATTTGAACATTCTCTTGCTTTTGCTTGGTTGTTGTAATGCTTATAGTTGATGTTTTCCAATCTAAACTTTTACCAAATCAACTATACTAATTCATACAGGAAGATGGTTGGTATTTCTAAAACGTTTGTGAAGCTTAAGAAATAAAATTGTTATAAAAGAAAAGGTACATTTACATTCTTAGATACGATTTCTCAGTAGCAACAGTCGTCCAATCAACCAGTGACGTCATATAGCCACGCCTAATTATGCAAAAGAAGGTTCCTGGCCTGCCTTTGGTATTTAATTGCCTTGAGTAGTAGTAGTAGTAGTAGTAGTAGTAGTAGTAGTAGTAGTAGTAGCAATCATCATTATTGCATGGTTGCTGACGACCGTTGAGTCATTCACAGTGAAGAATCATTAGTGTCCGGGCAATTAAGGGCTCAGCAACATGCTAAGGTCGCTGCGCAGTGGCTGGGGTGAGATTTGAACCCTCTACCCTCCGATTGCCTGGCAAGAATTCTACCACTGCTCCATCTCGCCCCTCATTAGATAATCACATTGATTTACTTGCTGGCTTTTTACAACGGATGAAATTTTGTTGCTATAGCAGCTTTCTGCTTGCAGTTGGCCAAAACCCCGAGATGAAACTACAGTAGTTAGTGCTGTATGCGTGATCTTCTGGGCTGGCCTTTCAGTAGGTACGCAATATGGCTTTTAGTTGGTCTTCTGTGGTTTGTTTTCGATGTCACTTACAAAATTAATCAGTAGTTTTGAATCGAGAATTTCAAGAATTTAGTGACGGATTCCAAGCTATTAAGATTCAATGGAAATCCGAGTCTGGACTTAAAGGACCCGCAACACTTTTGGATCATACGACGCAGGTTTTGAAAGGAGAAATCGAAACAAATCATTACGCCGATGTCTTCACTTCCAACTTCCTACACTAAAAAGGATCGTTTGGCACTCAATAACGGCGAAGCAGAGAGCTTCTGGTCGGATATTCAGAACAAAGTCAGACAGAATTCCGACTGACAGAAACAGAACGACTGATACAAATATATTTGTCACAATCTGATGGGTGGACTTAGTTATAGCCTAATCGACGTACGTTAAACTATCTTTTAATGTTAATTCTTTTAATTGACAGTGTAAAGCGCACTTGACTTTAGCTGCTTACCACGCTATACTAAAGCGTCGTAATTAACTAATTAACTATACTAAAGCGTCATAATTAACTAACTAATTAACTATACTAAAGCGTCATAATTAACTCACCAAATAATTAACAAACCATACACGGTCGTAAATTTCTGCGCTCGCAAATTACCATTTCTTTGTTGTCCACAGAATACACAGTAAAGATCCATGCACCCATTCCACCACCACCATCTCCCCCACCACCACCACCACCACCACAACCACCACCCAGCTGCTAACCAGCTTTGTTTCTGCCACCTACCAAACGAGCAATCAAGAACTCGACGGGTCCAGCGGGGGATCCTGGTAAGAAAGAGGATGACTCATTGGCCCGAAGTGCACAGGCATTAGGTGCACACGCCCTGTTACTTCGAGCGCCGTCCATTAGAAAGCGATGGCGCCGTCAGGAGCACAGGAGATCTTGAAAACGACGCCACAGGAACCGGTCCAGTCTATAATCGCTCCCAGGAGGAGTCCTTGCCGGATGCCCCACGGGGCAGAGTAATCCAACGTAGAGGATGTGCGTCGCGGAGTATATCCAACCAGAGTGCAAGGGATCATAGACCCGGTGGAGTAGGCTTAATATTGTATGTCAAAGAGGGACTGAATGCTACGGAAAGAAGAGATAGAGGCCTATTCAGGACATTAATTTTTGAGAATATATTTGATGTGAAATGAGATGCAAAAAAATTATTATTTGGTGTATATGCCAGGCCCGTCGGAACGAATTTCTAGCAGGGGTTGCATTTCGTTGGCCAATTTGGTGAATGGATAAGTTGTTTAAGCTGTTCCTCCTTATTAATCCTTATGAATCCGACACAAGGGGGTGAACTGCAGCCACAGCTTTCGCCGTCCAGGCGGTGCAGTGCACCACTAAGTTTTTCCAGGGGGTGCAGGCAGCTGCACATATTTTCTAGTCCAGGGTCCCGAACTGCTTTAATCCCGTACTGCATAAAGACAAAGATATAAAGAGGACATAACTGAAACACTTAAGTTACAGCCAAGTGCCATATAGATATCAAACAGTAAAACCAATTCAAAACATTCAAAAATAATTAGCCTAAAACAAAATTGCTAAGATCTATTAAAAAGGTACACTCCATGGGCTTAGCTCCCGTACGGAGAACCGAAGCGTTAGCGCCTTCAGTTTTACATGGCAACGGCTGAATGCAGGCGGATTGCCAAGCCTTTCCCTCGCCGCCTTTCCTTCCACCGAGTTAACACCCGATGTACTCATTCACCGCTGAGTCGACTGGGGGCGCTTGGGACAGAAACAGCCGAAAAGTTTCTGCAGCGGCCGGGAGTTGAACCACGGACTTCAAGATTGGCAGACCAGTGCGCTAACCACTGCTCCACCGCGCACCCCATGTTTAAAGCCATAAGGACCAACTCGGTCTTTGCAATTAGTTCACAGTGTTTACTGTTCATCAAATGTTTACACGAGCAATGTTGCTTTTAGTCAGTCAAAATTGGTTCCGTTAGATAGATAGATCATCCGTATCCCTAACTGGTTTGGAAATTGATATCACAACAAGTCAGAGCTATGCCAAAATAGGATATAATTGTCGTTATCAATTTGTGTCATAATGAATTTGAAATTGCCCGCCATGTGCTGTACATCGAACGACCGCGGGTCCAAAAGACTATCAACTTATAATGGCGAAAAAAGCACCTCGCATATCGAATGTTGTCCTGCACATGGTTATAGAAGCTGAAGCGATTAGTTACCATACGTATATTGGCCTACTGTATGAAGGCGGAAACTGGAGATAAATGCGGCCATCAATTGACACCCGCACGGAACCAACGAAGGGCTGACGAATGATACGGGGCTGTGAGTCTCTCCGGAGAAAATTGGATCGGAAACAATCAACCGCTGACATTCCAACTGCCCGAGAACGAAAAATTTAGAGAGAGAGAGAGAGAGAGAGAGAGAGAGAGAGAGAGAGAGACAGACAGACAGACAGACAGACAGACAGACAGACAGACAGAGACAGGTAGAGAGACAGACAGACAGAGACAGACAGGCATACAGTGACAAACAGACAGATAGATATACATACAGACTGACAGACAGACAGACAGCAGACAGAGCAACGGAGAGACAAAGAGAGAGACAGACAGAGACAGAGAGAGTGACATACAGACAGACAGACAAGACAGACAGAGAGAGACAGAGAGACAGACAGACAGAGAGATAGAGAGACAGACAGACAGACAGACAGACAGACAGAGGGAGAGAGACCGGTTTTGCAATTTCTTTAGATCAACGCCCATCCCATCTGATTAAACGTCAAATATTCAACACTTGAGCACTATTTCAGTCTATTTGAAGACTATTCAGCACTAGAGTAGCGAAAGGAGTCTTGCCACACAATCAGAGGGTAAGTAAAGGTTTTCACCCGTAGGCTCACGCCCGTAGGGTCATGTGCTGATCCCCGTATTTAGTAGCCAGCAGCCCATAGGTGGCTAAGCCATACATCGGCGGACGGTGGCCAGTCTCTTCCGCCGAACCTATGGTTACTATCGCAATGTTGCCATTGCTACTCATTTTTGATGCTACTACCGCCCTCTAGCGATTAAGGCTGAGTCGACCTTAGGGGCTCCTACGGGATTGAACCCGTGTCGTCGGCGTGCCTGCCCAGTGATATTACCACTCATCTATCTTCCCGCCCCTTAGCGGGTTCGAATCTGACCCTTGTCACTGCGTTTGCGACCTCTCGCTCGCTGGCTTACTTACTTACTTACTTACTTTTTTCAATTTGAGAACGACTCAACGTACGCTAACAACTACGAAATAGTAATAATAATGATGATGATTGCAACAACAATAACAATACAATAGTAATAATAAAAACGTACGTCAATAACCATGAAATAATAAAGGTGATGATAATAATCATTTAGAAATAAAATTAAAATATATATCAATGCATAACCTCCACGGAGTTCTTCGGATAATAAGGGGTCAGCTGTACACATAGAAATAGGACGCAACTCTTATTAACCCCTTAACCGTGTATTTAACTGTAACTCAATGTAAAATGGACGGATATATCCGGGATCCCCAGTTAAGGGGTTAAATAAGTCCAATATGAGTCAAATCGTTTTATAAGAAAATCATTAAAGTTTAACGCCAACATGGACAGGACTCTCGCTTCAAATCATGATTCGGAAAGCAGAGGATCGACAGAAATGATGGAGAGACCTGACACGCATACCGTAGCGTATAGCTCAACCTCGCATCGAGGATGACTGAAGGACAGAACGATAACTAGAGATGTCCATGGGTTGGGTCAACACATGTGTTGGATTGGGTCAGACTTTCCATATTAATGATGGGTTGGGTCAGAAAATAAGTAATGGTTTATGAAATTGTAATGTATTACGGTGAGTTGGGTCAATTAAACCTATTACCGGCATGGCATGGGTTGGGCTGGAGATTTGATGGGTCGGGTTGGATTGGGTTCTAAAAAATGGACCCATGGACATCTCTGAACGGAACATGGTAACCATGAATCAACAAGTATAAGCGCCTTCAATTATTCCTCCCATTAGCCATCGCTATTGCCTTTGTCCTCTAATCATCTATTCCTCCTCCTCCTCCTCCTCCTCCTCCTCCTCCTCCTCCTCCTCCTCCTCCTTCTTTTCTTCACTCTCACCTTCTCTCCATCTCGTTCTCTGATATTTGTTCCGCACAAATCAGAGAATGAAACCAGAGTTCGCCTCCAGAGGACAGTTCCCTTCGACGGCAAAATAAGTCATCGATAGAAGTCGATGGACGATGTTGTGCGTCGTCAAGACAAGGAGGTCAGTAAACATTATCATGAGTCCCTCCAGAGACTCATGATGATGATTCCACCCTTCGTTATTCCACAGTTTCCAGGCACACTTTCGCCTGGAAGTGAAACTGCCAGTTGGCTCTTTGTCTTCTTCTTCTTCTTCTTCTTCTTCTTCTTCTTCTTCTTCTTCTTCTTCTTCTTCTTCTTCTTCTTCTTCTTCTTCTTCTTCTTCTTCTTCTTCTTCTTTTCTTTCTTCTTCTTCTTCTTCTTCTTCTTCTTCTTCTTCTTCTTCTTCTTCTTCTTCCAGTCTTGCGTTCTCTCTCGATGACTCACTTCGCCGATCGAGAACTGAGAATAGTCACGTGACCTCCGGAAAGCAATTTGGCACTTTGCACTGATTGCCCCCGCCAGGCGTCTTCGCGACGGATAATTCGACAAACCGTCAAGTGAAAATGATTGACAGCCGTGCTTTCCCTATCTTCGAAAGAACGGTTGAATTCATTCTGTGTCTGTCTGCCTTTCTCTTTCACTGTCTGTCTGTCTCTGTTTGCCTGTCTATGACTGTCTCCCTGTCTCTCTTTCCTCTCTCTCCTCTGTCTCTGTCCTCTGTCTCTGTCTGTCTGTCTCTCCTCTCTCTCGCTCTGTCTGTCTCTGTCTCTGTCTGTCTCTGTCTCTCTGTCTGTCTCTGTCTGTCTGTCTCTGTCTCTGTCTCTGTCTATGTCTGTCTGTCTGTCGCTCTCTCTCTCTCTCTCTCTGTCTCTGTCTCTGTCTCTCTCTCTCTCCTCTCTCTCTCTCTCTCTCTCTCTCTCTCTCTCTCTCTCTCTCTGTCTCTCTCTCTCTCTCTGTCTCTCTCTCTCTCTCTGATAATATTTGCATAGTCAATGGTAGATGTCTACAATTTCTACGACACTGTCCATCGCTATACGCTAACATTATCCGGCGCATCCGATGAAGTCACGTACAATCACATTAGTCAACGAAATGAACGAAGGTGATGCAGTCAAAATCTGTTGAGCAACCGTAATCGCTAGAAAGTCGTGATCAATCAATTTAAGAGCAGAGGCATTTTATAATGCTTACAAATTTCTACAGATTTCGTTTACTAATCACAACTGTCTGAAAGCAGAGGCGTATAGCGACGGGGGATGGGTATATCGGTATATATATATATATATACCCCTCAAAGTTAGTCTACCTTAAAGTTTTTTATGTGATTTATATGTGTTTATATGTGGTTATATGTAGTTTA